>CAXIVR010000014.1:54051033-54291033 GCA_964035755.1 Teleogryllus oceanicus
GACCCGGGTTTCGGAAACATGACGCTTTGGGCAAAGCAGTTTCGGAGAGTTTCACATACGACACCTGTTCAGTGCGTTCTGAAAAAAATATAATAAGAATAAAGTTTAAAGGTAAAAAATTAATTTAAAATTTTACTATTATTTTTTTAAGTCGATTTTCTTTTGTTTACGCACTTCACTCCCTTAATTGTTTCCGCCTTGAACTCGTAGAGTATTCAAAAAGATCTTCCTTGAACCTAGCTCTTGAATTCAGAGATAAATTTGAAGATGAAAACGATAGAGTCAATGACACCTGCATTTATATATGAGTGTACTAAATGATAATCTTGCTAAGAAAGGTCTGTAGCTTCAATCGAGAAATATCAGTTTAGGCAACATTGGTAATTAGGAGTATCGTAACATTGGACTCAAATGTAATTAGAAGACGAGCTCAATATTTTGTGGCAGATCCAAACATTTCCATGATTTCTGGCAAGGGTCGTGGCTCTTTTTATACAACTCTTTTGAATCGGTGGAAATATCGGGTTTCTATTCGTTTGCAGTCCGACCACAGCTGTGCACAATTGAAACATGAAAATGATTTTTGTATGTAATGTTCTAAGTGGCCCATGCGATCATTATTCACTTTGTAGCTAATCAAAGTTTTAAATGTGAAAATATGAATGAAGAGCGATAACTCTCGAAATGTGTAATAGAATATGGAATAAGTCTCATTGTGTATATCTTGATATCAAAACCATAACTCGGCTCAAGGACACGAAAACCCGTTTTGGAGGTATTAAAACGCTTCGCTTTCGAATTATGCACGTTGGTCAAATGTGTTGCTATGTAACGTATGTTGCGGTTTGCACGCGTATAAAATACTATACGATTTTGATTTTCGTCTTAAATGCGTTTGATGCACGACTACAAGGGGGCGTGTATTTCCCTCTCCAAAAGTAACGTACTTAGAGATAGATTTTGTTTCGATTGTTTGTTGGCGAATGGTATCATAACATCATATTTACTTTCATTAGCATATTATGTAAAAAGAGAGAAACGGCAACACATTTTTTTTAATGAAACAATTTCGTTATTATATAATTCTTAATTAATATTTTTTTTGCTACGTTGAAATGCGGGGGTTGAATTGATTGATTGTTAGTGATTCTCGGCGCGTCAACTACACGAGGTGATTATTCCCATAAGTGTATTGCATGTTTTTTGTTGGGAGGTGGCTACAATCTTCCACCGTTGAGTGGCAAGATCCGGCACCGACCTAGCATCAACTTAGTGGGGTTTTCCTCAACCAGGTATCTCCAATCATTGGGGCACCTCCCCAGACGGGAGAAGCTCTAAGACCCCGATCAGTCTCTCGGCACATGTGGTAGTGTAGTGCATGTTAGAGTAAGTATGTGTGTAAGAGGTGAGGATAGGACTAGGAACAGCAAGGAAAAATCGCGCGCGGTATGTGGCCCAGTTCTTAGGGTACTGCTCTGGCATTCGTCTGGTGTTGACGGGAGAAACCACGGAAAACTACCCATCAAAACCGCCGACCTCTCGAATTCTCCCCCAGAAAACTACTGAATATGACCTAGCTGACAAGCAAGTGTCGAAAATTCTGCCGCCGTTAGTGCAGTGCATTCATCATTGCTCGTAATGCGATATTGATTATGAACGAAGTGGAATGCATTCATAACTGTTCGTAATCCGACATTGATTATGAACGCAGTGCAATGCATTCATCATTGCTCGTCATGGAGTATTGATTATGAGCGCAGTGCAATGCATTCATCATTGCTAATGCGTCATTGCTTATGAACGCAGTGCAATGCATTCATCATTGCTCGTCATGGTATTGATTATGAACGCAGTGCAATCATTATCATTGCTAATGGTAATAATAATGAACGCAGTGCAATGCCTTCATCATTGCTAGTAACGCGGCATTGATTATAGAGTGCACTGCATTCATCATTGCTCGTAATGCGACATTGATTATGAGCGCAGTGCAATGCATTCATCATTGCTCGTAATGCGACGATTGATTATGAATGCAGTGCAATGCATTCATCATTCTCTCTAGGGCATTGATTATGAGACGCAGTGCAATGCATTCATCATTGCTCGTAATGCGACATTGATTATGAACGCAGTGCACTGCATTCATCATTCCTCTTAAGGTGACATTGATTATGAACGCAGTGCAATGCATTCATCATTGCTCGTAATGCGACATTGATTATGAACGCAGTGCACTGCATTCATCATTCCTCTTAAGGTAACATTGATTATGAACGCAGTGCAATGCATTCATCATTGCTCGTAATGCGACATTGATTATGAACGCAGTGCAATGCATTCATCATTGCTCGTAATGCGACATTGATTATGAACGCAGTGCAATGCATTCATCATTGCTCGTAATGCGACATTGATTATGAACGCAGTGCAATGCATTCATCATTGCTCGTAATGCGACATTGATTCTGAACGCAGTGCAATGCATTCATCATTGCTCGTAATGCGACATTGATTATGAACGCAGTGCACTGTATTCATCTTATTTCTCGTAATGCGACATTGATTATGAACGCAGTGCAATGCATTCATCATTGCTCGTAATGCGACATTGATTATGAGCGCAGTGCAATGCATTCATCATTGCTCGTAATTCGACGTTGATTATGAGCGCAGTGCAATGCATTCATCATTGCTCGTAATGCGACATTGATTATGAATGCCGTGCGCGCCGGGGGGAGGGGCCGAGTTGTTGCGCTTCGCCGCGCCGTGGCGCGCCCGTGATTTCCCAACCGCGTTCAGCGCCCCGCGGGTAATTGCGGATGCCTGCGCCCGAAGGCCGCGCGCTTCGTCACGGCCCCCGCTCGCACCGAGCGCGATTGCGCACTCCGCCGCAGGGGGCGCGGCCCCTCCACGTGCGGGCGGACACATCCTCCCGAGCGCTTCCCTGGAAACGGCGCAGATAACGGGGAGCACTTTCTCCAAACTTACGAGCAATGACGATTTCGTTGGTTGAAAGTCATGTTGAAAGTTATATCTACGTGCGGACGTACATACCCATTCAAGGGCTTCCATGGATTTTTTTCGTGTTTCCGGGCGCCTCAACTGCTTTGGCCATTAGTCCCGTTAGTGTAGTGCATGTTTTTTTCTCGGGGGATGGCTGTGATCTTCCCCCGCTGGATGGCGAGATTCGGCGCCGACCTACCGTCGGCTAGTGGGGTTTTCCCCTAACCAGGACTCTCCCACCAGTGGAGCACCACCCCAGCCGGGACAAGCTCTAAGCTCTAACTACCGATCAGAGCAGCCGGGCTTCCTTCGAAACATCGCAGATGACAGAAAGTACTTTCTCCAAACTTACGAGCAATGACGATTTCGTTGGTTGAAAGTCATGTCGAAAGTTATATCTACGTGCGGACGTACATATCCACTCAGGGGCTTCCTTGGATTGATTGATTAATTTTTTCGTGTTTCCAGGCGCGTCAACTGCTTTGGTCATTAGTCCCGTTAGTGAAGTGCATATTTTTTCTCGGGAGATGGCTGTGATCTTCTCCCGCTGGATGGCGAGATCCGGCGCCGACCTACCGTCGGCTAGTGGGGTTTCCCTCTAACCAGGACTCTCCCACTAGCGGGGCACCGCCCCAGCAGGGACAAGCTCTAAGCTCTAACTACCGATCAGAGCAGCCGGGCTGCCTTCGAAACATCGCAGATGACAGAAAGTACTTTCTCCAAACTTACGAGCAATGACGATTTCGTTGGTTGAAAGTTATGTTGAAAGTTATATCTACGTGCGGACGTACATATCCACTCAAGGGCTTCCTTGGATTGATTGATTTTTTCGTGTTTCCGGGCGCGTCATCTGCTTTGGTCATTAGTCCCGTTAGTGAAGTGCATATTTTTTCTCGGGAGTTGGCTGTGATCTTCCCCCGCTGGATGGCGAGATCCGGCGCCGGTCTACTGTCGGCTAGCGGGGTTTCCCCTGACCAGGACTCTCTCATCAGCGGGGCACCGCCCCTGCCGGGACATGCTCTAAGCTCCCGACCGATCGCCCGTAATATGGGGTAGTGTAGTGCATGTTAGTGTGTGTGTGTGTATGTGTGTGTGTGTGTGTGTGTGTGTGTGTGTGTGTGTGTAAGGGGAGAGGATGCACTTTTCGTTATCCCAAGACCTTAGAAGAATATGTCCGTCCGCACATTCTAGATATAGTTTGCAATATGACATTCAATTTAACCTTTCCTTTCTCCAATGTAAAATCCCATGAAATCATCATTGCTCGTATTTGAGAAGTACGTCTCCACTTTCCGTTATCTCCGATGCATCCAAGGAAGCCGTAGGGAGAATATGTCCGTCGTCACACAGATATTAATTTGCATCATACTATTAATAACTTTCAACCGATGAAGTCATTATTGCACTTAAATTTGGAGAAAGTACTTTCATTCATCTGCAATGTTTCCAAGGAAGCCCGGCTGTTCTCAACGGTAGTTTTCCGTGCTTTCTCCGATCAACACCAGGCGAATGCCGGAGCAGTGCCCTACCAAACGGGCCACGGACCGTGCGCGATCTATCCTTCCTCTTCCTTGTCCCATCCTCTACCCTTACACACACACTTACACTAACATGCACTACACTACCACATATTACGGGAGACCGGTCGGGAGCTTAGAACTTGTCCCGGCTGGGGCGGTGCCCCGCTAGTGGGAGAGTCCTGGTTAGGGGGAAACCCCACTCTCCGACGGTAGGTCGGCGCCGGATCTCGCCATGCGTCGGGGGAAGATCACCGCCATTTCCGGAGAAAAAGCATGCACTAAACTAACGAGACTAATGACCGAAGCAGATGACGCGCCCGGAAACCCGAAAAAATCAGTCAATCAATCAAAACCTTGTGGAGTTGATTATTTGTAATGAACCATGAGGCGTTAGTTATGGTTCTCAGGAATTGGTTTTGGATAACTTGGGGTTTGTGAATATTTGTTTTGGCGGCGTTAATCCATACGGGATAGGCGTAAGTGATTAAAGGTTTTTATTATGGTTTTGTATATTGCTATGGCGGTATTTTGTTGTAGTGAACTGTGTCTGTTTATTATTGATTTTAGCTGATGTAGTTTTGCCTTGGCTTGCATTATCTTTGTTTCCATATGATCGCGCCAATTTAATTTTGAGTCGAGATATAGTCCTAGGTATTTAAATCGTTTGTTGGGAGGGTACCATTCTATTGGGATGTTGTTAATTGTTAGCGGGGAGGATTATTGTATATGGTCTAAGTCAGAATATTTTTGCTGCTGTTTTGTTGGGGTTTAGCTGAATTTTGTATTTCGCGGCCCAGCTATCAAGTGTGTGTGGGTATAATTGTGTTTTTGCTCTTAAGTCTGCTAGTGAGATGCCAGAGATGTATAATGCCTGTCGTCCGCGAATTGTGTTAAATGGATGTTTTTTGATTTGGGAATGTCTTCTACATATATATTAAACAACGTTGGTGATAAGGGGGATCCTTGGGGTAATCCTGCTATGATGCATCGGGAGTTAGGTGGCTGTTGACATTGGCGGAGAAGGTTCTATTACTTAAAAATTTGTTAATGGTTGTGTGTAGATAATGAGGTATGCCTATTTGGGTGAGTTTAAAACTGAGAACTTGGTGCCATGTACGATCAAATGCCTGTGATACATCTAATAAGAGTCTTATAGTATAGTGTTTTGATTGAAAGGCTGAGTAAATGTGTTCTGTTAGTCTTAACTTTGATGTTGCGTAGATATTTTCCCTGCGAAACCGAACTGTACCTTGGGGATTGAGTTAGTTGCTGTTTTAGTCAACGTAGAATTGTTTTTTCAAACATTTTTGAGAAGGAAGTTAGCAAGCTAATCGGGCGATAGCTATTTATCTCTGTGGCATTCTTTTTTGGTTTGGCTTTGGGAATTATATTGCATGTTTCCATGAATGGGGGAAATAGCCAGTTTTGAAGAAGGGTTAAATATATTATTTAAGTAGGCTTTTGCAGATGTGGGTAGGTTTTTTATTAACATGTTAGTGATGTTGTCATGTCCTGGTGCTTTTTTATTGGGGAGGTTTCTAATATTTTTTTAAATTTCTGTGGGAGAAGAGTAATGGATATTATGGTGTGGGCCGCATGGGTATGTTTTGCCACTTTCAATGATTTTGTTATGTTCGGTGTGGAAGTTGGTGTTATTAACTGCGAATGTTGTTTCGAAATATTTGGCGAGTTCTTCTGGTTTGTGAATTGATGTGAGCGCTTTTCCAGTGGGTGTATCTAGTAGAAGAATTTGGTTTTTCTTATTTAGAATGTTCCTTGTGAATTGCCATACAGAGTTATTACAGCTGCTTAATGAGTTTATAAGATTGTGGAATTGCTGATTATTGGGGTGGTTTTATAAGTCTTTTAACAATATTGGTTATTACGTTAAGTTCTTTCTTTATTTCAGGTGTTCGGAGTTTATTCTATAGTCTTCTCGTTTCATTTTTAACTTTTATTGCATATATTATGTCGGGAGGAAGTTGGTTATGATTTATTTGAGTTTTGTTGTCAGTAGATTACGCTTCTAATACAGATTTTTTGACAACGTCGATTTTGGATCTTGTTCGAGAGGATTGTTTAAGATTTTTATTCAGAGTATTTATTGATTGATTATCCTGCGAACTTTTTCAGTTTATTTTAAGTGTATTTAGTGGTGGTCTTGGGGCGTGTTGTGATGAAAGTTATTGTGATGAAACAAGAACAGGTACATGATCTGTAATGGAGCGTCTTGCCTACCTATCCCAAATCTGTATGTAACCGCACCACGTTGCGGCGACAATATGAAATAAAACGACTATACCTTGAATCTCTCTACTCTATATAAAATCTATACAAATTTATGCCCTGCTAACTTTTGCCTCCTTTATCTAAAACTGTGCCCGTTACTTAGCTACTCCTTCAATGTTATAAAACTATTGAGCGTGAGGCTGTGGTTGGCCTGTACAGGAGCCTAACGAGATACTTGGACACTTGGGCGTAGGTCACTGTTTAATACAAAATCACGAAATCATATCATATGGCTTACTGTACAACCAAATACGTCCGGCATTATTTATTCTTTCTGGTTTTCACTCTCTCCACACTCCGCTGGAGACATAACAACAAAAACATACACAAATGCAATACAATAAACAACAAAACACAATACCTGAAATACATAAAATCACATTCACACTTACTATTTACACAATCGACAAAAAACAAAACAAATCATTCACACTTGAATGCGCATCCCCTATTCTGTCTGAATATAGCCTATTATTATTTCCGCAAAACTTGGTCTTGTACATTAAAATCTAGTCTGTTCTTTCTTCCCATTTATCTGAACTATTAAATTACGCAAAGTTATTGCACTTTCCTTTCGTAGAAATCAGCCATCCGCGTAACGCCATTGTTCCATGTCACCTCCGTAGTATACACGTAGCATCCATTAATTCATCTCCCCACAGCATCCATCCATTTCCACACACGTTTGTTAACGACAAATTTACTTTAAATGAAGAATATCCCTGATTAAAACTACTCACTAATTACTATACTAGTTTCTGTTAACTGCGACCGACAATATGGCGACAGTGTTCCGCGAACACTGTTTTTGTGAAATATATAAATATCTCTTCCACGTTTTATCTTTCCATTAACTCGACAGTTACTAAACACGCTATATTTCACTCTATTCACAAACTGAACGCAATTTTCTATTAAAATAAAAATTTTTGCGGAGCGTTTCAACATGCATCCGTATTCAAGCTACTTCGACCGCGCTCCTCCACGTCATTGTTGTGTCCGGATCGTCAGCTCTTTTTTTCTTTTAACATCACACGATCGCTGTTGCTTCTCCTACAAAATATTACATCATTTAATTTAATTCACATTTTCTGTTCTGGCGTAGCCCTCGAAGTTTCCCAACGTTGCGACTGTTACCATAATTTTCTAAATGATTTATTCTGTTGGTTCTTAAAGTTTTGTTTGTATTGCTTCACGCGTTCTCTTAATTTTCGCCACAAACACCTTTTGATTTACTGAACCTTAAAGCACAACAATGGCTATCATGTCTGTTTACAAGCTGGAATTTATACTATACAAAAATGTTCATATCTTTCGAACGCGTGATGCGATTTCCTTCAAATAACTTGCAAACGACTTCGCTACATGAACGCTACTGCCCTATCTTGTCCCAATTGTGAATTTGTCGCGTTTTCCGTTTACTTCTCAAAAACTATCGCTACGCGACATCGCCTTCATCTGTTTTTACAGTTCATGTTAATGTTATGCATTTTCTATTTATTCTTTGACTTGTGCCTTATTCTTGGGGGGAATCATGGAATATTACAGATCAGAATCTAATTCATATATTACTGGTGAGAAAAAGTTATTGTTGGTATTGGTTATTCCAATGTCTAGAAAATCAGGTTTGCATGTTCGATCTAGTGAAAAAAAAACGTTGGTCCACCGGGGGATATTATTTTAAGATTGTGATAGTTTATTATTTGTGTTAATATTTTACCGTCACGATTATTATTTTGGCATCCCCAGTTTCAGTGTTCGGCGTTGATATCTCCTAAGAGTATTACTTTTTCTGTTGGGTTGAATAAATTTTGTATGTTAGTGTTGGCTATTTTGATGTTCGGAGGTGTGTAAGCGGATATTACTTTCCATACGTTATTGTTAAAGATTACTTCTATTGCTACGGTTTCCAATCCCGGTGTGTTTGGAAGTATTGTTAAATTATGTTAGTAATTAGATGTTACTGCTACGTGAACACCGCCTCCTTTGGTTTCTTGCCTGTCTGTCCTGTATATTGTGTAATTAGGAATAATTAGTTTGTTGTTTTTGTTTAAGTGTGTTTTGGTAATACTGGCTATGTCGACATTATAGTGGTGTAAAAAGTGAATTAGTTCAGTTTTATTATTATTGATTTATTGTTATTGTTATTATTATTATTGTGATTAATAATATAATTATTACTATGGCAATAATATAATTATTGTCATGGCTGTTGTTTAAATATTCAGCCACTGATCTTTGAATCGTACTAATGATTGAAGGTATTAATGAATTTATGAAATTGATGATACAAGTTGTGATGGAATTGATGATTGTGGAGAGAATGGGATTATTTGATTGAGGATTAGGTATGCACCTAGATTTTTCCGTTCAGGGTATTTGTCGAGGTGGAGAAAGGGGAGGATTTGAGTCGGAGATATGAGTGCAATTTTCTGGTGGGTTGGTCTGCAGTAGACCCGGGAAGTGGATTTGTGACTAATTGGGAGGGGGCGGAGGAGACGAGGGGTTGCCAGTATTTCTATCAATTTTGTTTATAGCCTTGTGTTTTCTGTCTGTTACTTCCTTTAAGTAACTACAACTTGAGTTTCTTACATCAGCCTTGTGGCTACCGAGACAGTTCACACACACGGGATTTTCATTTTTCTTTTAACACTGTACTGAATAGTGGTTCCCGGCACAAAAAGCACACTTGAGTGGGTACTTACAGTTACTTTTGGTATGTCCGTAGTCCAAACACCGTTGAAATTGAATGGGACCTTTGTGTTTTTTCCTTTTTTCAGTAATCACTCGATGGTTGTATATTTGGTTTATTTGCAGTATGGTTTCAGGTGTTTCTGTGCCGTTGAATTTGGCTGTGACCACTGGTATCGGATTGCCTTCTTTTTGTAGTCTAGTAACACTGAAGGGTGACGGTGTTTAAGGTCTGCAAAAATGTTTTTTGTTGGCGGGGTCCTTGTATGAGTGAAATATTCGTTGTGTGTTTATGAGGTACTTTATTATTTCTGAAAGTCTGTAGGGTTTTTTGCACTGATCTTTATATTATTGTACTTTACATCTGTTACGGAATTGTTGGTAACATTGGTTCTCAGTTCTATTATAAATTGATTGAGATTACTTATTTCTGCTACATAGATAGGAGGTATTTTTTTCTTTTGGAGTTTGCTGTTTTCCCGAGATAACCTTTGTATATTCAAAATATTTTTCCTCAAGATGTTGGCCTAATCTTTCAAGTTCAGTAAATCTGCTTCCGATTGGAACTCCAAAACTGTATTCTATATCACTAATTGGATTTACACTGTCTGCTCTGGGATCGGAATTGAATATTTTGGGATCTTGAGAGTTTATGTTGTCACTGACTGACCTCTTTTTTGAGTTGCTTCCGTGTTGAATCAGGGGTTACTGCGCGCTGAGCCCTTGTAGAGTTGGGTTGATGGCCGTCGCGCTGCCCTCGTTCCGTTGCTGGTTCGAGGCTGTGTCGACGGTTTAATCCATTTTTTCTCCTTCTGATGATGAAGTATTTTCATGCACAGAATTCACTTCGCTGTTGATTTCATCGGCTAAATCAGAATTGATGAGGGTTTGTAAGGCCTGGTTTATTGCCCGGCCGGTTGATGGGTCGACATCGTACGCCATTCACTTCCACAGCTCGCACTCAACAGACTAGTCTGGTCGAACTGAACGGACACGTCTGTTCACGACCGCTGCTGAGCGAGAACTGAAAAAGTCTTGAAAAATTTGTATTATTGTTTACGAAACAATCGTGATTTTAGTAGCGATTTGTTTTTGCTTTAAGTGAACCATTTTGTTCATGAATTCCTGAATAAACAATGAAAAAGAAAACATTAAGTAGAAAAATCAAACCCATGGGTATGTTGGAGTATTTTCTTTGTCTTGGTCACGTAAGTACGATGCAGAGTCTGGAATCGCCCGCAATGCGCCGGCGGCGTTCGGTCCTTATCGCTTGAGCGGTCGTGGGCGGCAAATCGCGGTTGTGGGCGCTGGCAAGCGACGCCACACCGCCACCACCGCCGCCGCCGCTCATCGGCGGCCGCCCCCGCCGCCCCCGCCGCCTGCGCCGCCCCCGCCGCCTGCGCCGCTTCCTGATTACGGCGAGAGCGGTCGCTCCGCCCGGGAAATCAACTCGACGCCCGCGCCGCCTCGCCCACGACCGCCCTCGCTCGCGGCCCCTCCGCAGCTCCAGCCAGGAGGCTCCTCCTCTTCCAACTTACCCGATACACTATATTCCAACCGGGAGCGGTGGCTCAGTGCGTCAACTGATGCCACTGCAGCGCCTCTGACCGGGAGGTCCTGACGGCAGCAGGATTTTCGACACTAGCTTTTCAGCTAGGTCGAATTCAGTCGCTGCCTGGAGGAGAATTCTACCGGCCGGCTGCTCTGATCGGTAGTTTTCCGTGGTTTCTCCGATCAACACCAGGCGAATGCTGGAGCAGTACTCTACCAAACGGGCCACGGACAGCGCGCGATCTGTCCTTCCTCTTCCTTGTTCCATCCTCTACCCCTTACATACACACTTACACTAACATGCTCTACACTACCACATATTTCGGGAGACCGGTAGGGAGCTTAGAGCTTGTCCCGGCTGGGGCGGTGCCTCGCTGGTGGGAGAGTCCTCGTTAGGGGGAAACCCCACTAGCCGACGGTAGGTCGGCGCCGGATATCGCCATCTAGCGGGGGAAGATCACCGCCATCTCCGGAGAAAAAGCATGCTCTAAACTAACGGGAGTAATGACCGAAGCAGTTGACGCGCTCGGAAATCCGATAAAACCAAACCAAACCAAACTATATTCAAATCCAGAGGCTGTAACTGGGTAAGGCGGTAAAAATGCCTCCAAGCTAATATGAACTTCCGGCATCCAAATTTGGGGCACGACAAGCAGGTCAAATCTCTCCATTTTACAAAGATTTCAATCCACAATGCTTAGGATAATTGCTGCAGCACCATGGTACATCTCAAACAGATTGCTGTAGGACCATGGTACATCACAAACAGATTGTTGTAGGACCATGATACGTCTCAAACACAACGCTACATAGAGATATAAAAGTACCAACAGTCTTTCAAAGAATCGAAACAAGCAGCTCAAGTTATCTTCAACGTCTGGAAACCCACCCAAATCCTCTAGCCATCAACTTCCTAGATAATTGTGAAGAAACTTACCGATTACCCAGAATTACACCTTTACAACTCCATTGTAGATTCTCAGGTTAGTCACAATATTATATAGTTACATATATTCCTGAACTTTAGCTTCTAACTAAAAGTAATTAAATTGACTCTTTCAATACTACTCAAGAAGGCGGTGAAATGTACCATTGGGATAGATTCACTAACAAATTTATTATAACTACAAATGTTTTATCATATTTACTAATTATTTTTAATGTAAAATGGATTGTTTATTTACCTTGTTCAGAATAAAAAATAATTCAATTTTAAATAGAGGGCATGTTTAGTGTTATTTTGAAATTCATTTTCCTCAAATCTCAGAGCGACAATCTGATTATTTAGTAAGATATCAACAAAAATACGAATTTTGTTTTTTTTTATTTTTTCATATTTTTTTTCATTTCGAAGATAAAATTCCGAAATTTTTTTCCGATGTAAGTAATTCTTACATTCGATGTAAGTACTTACATTCGAAAAGAGCTTTTTTTAAAAAAGCGGGAAATTCAATTTTTTTAAAAAAAGTTAAATTTTTTTCGGTATATTTCTGTTTTATTTCTGGGGATGACGACTCCAAAAAAATCCTGCAAATCGGTGATAAGGTGTTCTTTACTACTGAGTTTTTTTCAGATTCTTCTTATTAGTGCCTCATATTGAAAAAAATTAATAACTCTTGTTTTCGATATTTATACACATATAACTGAAAATAAGTTAATCACTTTTCTAGGGAAAATACTTTTCAGGATGCAAATCATATGTTTACCATCCAAAAGTACTGCGAATAATTTTTGGATCCAAATTCAAATTTTCAAAAACCGAAAATTCGTATTTTTGCTGATATCTTACAAACTAATCAGGCGGTTGCTCTGAGATTTGGAGAAAATGACTTTCAAAATAACACTAAACATGCCCTCTATTCAAAATTGAATTAAGACTGGCGACATTTTTACCCCTTTATCCTACTACAGCCATTGGATTGGAATATTGTATATAAGTATACTTCAAAAGAGTTTTAAACTCTTACTTCACATTGTGAAACAGTGACAGTCATGCAGAGTATCACCATACCAAAACGTGCTACGGTCCTCAGTCGAAGGACTGTACTTGTAATCTTGATATGTTCATCTTCGCTTCTGCCAAAGATATGCACTTACGACATACTTATCTTTTCCATATCTTTCCAAGAATGTTTCCTCTCTGTAATGTTCGAAAAACATGGCAAAGCGTTTCCCAGACGATGATAAGTTGAAATGACGCATCGGTTTAGCACAATTGTTTTCAACGTGATTGCATTTTAACAGCGCACTAATGGCATACAAGAAAAGCGTAGCTCAATATCACGTGCTATATCACTCACAATATGAACACTATTTAGCGATTCACTCTAACCGTTTCTGTGTCAATAATTATAAAGGCCAGGTGAATATTAACAAGTTAATGCAAATTACATCAATTTTACTTTTTCGTAAACGTACTTCCTCGTATGTACGGAGTAATATTATGTAGTTCTGAGAATGTTATGTAATGCTACGGGAAATCTATTTCGAGATTTCATCGGAAATACACTTTTTGGGGTTCCAAAAAGTATTTTATTTTCCAAAATGTCCGTCCGTCCATCCGTCCTTACGTCCGAGAGTGAACAACTCTAACTAAAAAGCTAAATATAATACATTCTGTAATATTCTTTAAGTTGTATTTCAATTATACTATTAGGGGAACGAAAAATTGAGAAAACCTGAAAAATTGTCTTTTAGGCGACAATAGATACCAGCTGGAAAAAGGGTGGCGCAAAACCGAATTACTAACTCAGACGCAAGAGAAAAGAAAACTGATTAGTACGGAAAAGTCTGTAACATTCTGTAGCTTCATTACTCAAACTTGGGCCACTATTGCATGTCGTGAGTGGAGTCTAGATATCGACCTTGATGGAGGTGCTTGACTCTCGAGGCGAAGGCGAACAGTCCGTGCTTTCCGAGAGTGGGGAGATGTTTGGGCGTGGTCACATGGTCATTCTATTGGTGCTCTACGCGCGTGACGCAATCGTGATTAGCTTGGACTATCAACGTTATCGGACGCTTGGCCACCTCACGTTAAAGGGAAGACCGGAAGTTGTCCAACGGTCGTCGGCCAGTGTGGTGGAGGCCCAGTTGTCCATAGGTTGCTGAGACCTCAGATGATGTCACTGCAGGGTCTCTGACCGAGTGGTTCTAGGGTTCGAGCTCCAACGATGTCCGGATAGGTCAAGTTTACTCTGACGGGAGGAAAATTCTATCGGGCGGCTGCTCTGATCGGTAGTTTTCCGTAGTTTCTACGTTCAATCCTAGGCGAATGCCGGAGCAGTACCCTAACAATCGGGCCACGGCCTACGCGCGAAATTTCCTTTCCCTTACTTACACACACTTACACTTACATACACTACACTACCATACATGTCAGGAAACCAGTAGGGAGCTTTGAGCTTGTCCCGGTTGGAACGGTGCAATGGTATCCTTCTCATATTAACGAGATTCAAAACAATTCTTTTTTTGGGTTTCATATGTTTATTTTTATCTTCCCTGTAAACCATGACGTTTCGCGACCCATTTGGCCGTAATGTAATACAGATTTTTAATAATTACAAATAATTCTTTATTAAAATATAAAATTTAAAATAACATTATAGAATTACAAAAATTAAATAGAATTAATCAAGGAAAAAAATAAGAAGTATGATACAACAAAAAATAGAATGTTATGAAATATTTTACGTACGAAGCACAAGATACAAATAAAAAAGACATTCAAAAACACACTTAGATAAATTTAAAATTTATTTTCTTATGCATGAATATTTTCCACCGCCACTTTAAAATGGCTGTATCTTTATTATTTTTTGGATGCAAAAGAAAATTCTGGCGGAACATCTGGTAAAAACGAGATACCAACGATTTAGTAGGATCCTAATTATTTTACGATGGTGGGGGTGGCAGTTGTACCACCATAGTTTAAAGTGAAAATCTTGTAAGTGGATCTGGTGCAAATGAATATGATAGTGGAACAAATGGGTGCGAACGAAGTACAAACGAATGGTAACGGTTTCACTGGTTTTCCCTGTACTGACGGTGCCAACTTCACAGGCATTACAAAATACAACATTACTACTGTTCCAAGAGGAGAACGCCTAAAAAGCTACACGATTTGGGTTAAATATGTAATATTTAGCTTCTCTTCTTCTTCTGCTTCATGGATTTAGGCCTTAAGGCCTGTTTCCACATCAAGAGAGTGAGTCTCTTCATCTTGTTAAGGGGCGGCCAACATTTCTTCTTCCTTTAGGATTATACGTATACATTATCATGGGAATTCAGTTTGGAGGCATGTGTTGGATATGATCATGCCAGCTGCTCTTAAATGATTGGATTCTGTCCATCAGATTGAATATATTCAGTTCGGTTCGGTTGTCTATCTAAGATATTGTAACCTGCTACTGAACGTAAGAATTTCATTTTTCAATTTTTCTTCTGTCTGTTCTATTTATTGTCCAGTTTTCGCATGCATAAGTTAGCACGGGTACTGCCATTGCTTTGTAGAATTTGAGTGGCGTGGTTTTTAAAGTCTTGTTTTTTAGTGTTCTTCTTATTGTCCCACAAATGTTATAGAATCTATTTCATTTCCGACTTATGTCATTTTCTGGCAGTAAGACACATTGAAGCCTAAAGAGGCAAACGTATTTGTCTGTTCTATGGGTTTATTATCAATCACAATTTTACATCTCATGTGGTTTGTTCCTTCAAAGCCAATTGATTTTGTTTTCCTATTGAAGATTTGCATATTATATTTGGTTGCCTGTTCGTTTAGTTTGTGTGCTGAAATTTGTAATTCATCTTCTGAGCTACTAAATATAACTTGGTCGTCTGCAAAAAAATATGGCATTTAGAGATGTCATTTATTTTAAAATGTTTTCAATTGCCCTTGCCGGACAATCTCGTCTTTATATATACTAAATAGAGCTGGCGAAAGTGGGCACCCTTGTTTGAGTCCTTGATTTATTTCTACAAATTTATTACTTCCTTGAGATCCTTTATCAATGCATATTTTAGTGTCAAAGTAGAGGCTTTGTATTGCTCTGATTAGATGGGCTGGGAATCCTTTTTTATGCATTATCTCCCAGAGTTTCTTTCGCGACACTTTGTCGAAGGCTTTTACATAGTCTATAAATAGTATGTATGTCGGTAAGTTAAATTCTCGTCGCTTCTGTATTAGCTGTTCCACTACAAATATGCAGTCGGAACATGAGCAACCTTTCCTAAAAACGCACTGTTCCTCTAATAACATATGCTCATTAATTATATTCAATCTCCGAGTTATTATCTTAGACTCCCCGAAGATATAAATTTCCCTTATTTCCTTATTTCAAAATCTTATTTCCTTATTTACGAAACAAGCTTCAATAAGGGGAAAATCCCTATCTTCATAATTGTAGTTGTAGGAAGAAGCCGGAAAAATTTTGAACTTTTGCAGTTTTTGAAAAATCAGGGTTATCAACAAACATGAGACATCCACCATTCTCTTTAACGTTCTTCACACTATCCAACAACAAAATTTAACATAAACGAGGGAGTCATTTGATAGGAAATTTGAAATATGTCGCAGGGGAATCAGTAAAGTACCCTCAAAAGTAAAATATCAGTTTCAAATTCAAAGAGTCGCGACATCGTCCAGGTAGATTGGGGAATATAAATTTTGGAGAAAAGCCGCTAGACGGTTTAGTCGCTAGTGTTGTTCACAGATGGACGGAGAGACGGAAGGAGAGACGGGCTGATAGACGGCCGGACACACTCTTTTCTCGTCATTGGATTTTTCGGTATCATAGACCCACAAAACATCGATTCCAGCTACACAACATGTCAGACGATATTTTTTCTAAATTTAGCAATTGGTTTTATTCAGTTTTTCGTTACCAGGACCCGGTAATAAGAGTTTTTCTGCCAAAAACTCACTGTTTTTTCGCGTAACATTACGTAACTTTCCCTCTACTGCGTAAGCGGTTGCGAGAAAGTAACAATTGGAAATGCAGGTTCGGGTTGGGAGATGACCATATAAGACTCCTTCCGAAAGCGTGCGACCGCCTTGCACTGACGTCTTGCGGTGCAGTATTTTCCTGAGCATTTAGTTCCACATCAGGGATGCTACATCGATGTGGATGTTTTAAAAATATCGACATTTTTATAAAATCATCCATATATTTAACATGAAGTTTTTGATGGCGATTTTTTAACATCGATGTCTTGGGTTCTATGTTTTTATATGGTTGATATTTTATTTTTGAGTGAAAAAAATACCACCATAATAAAAACATAATAAGTTTGCATGTCCATAAATTCGATATTTTTCAGATGAAAGTGGGCGAGGGTGAAAATAATTAAAATAGAGGTTTCGTCGATAAATACAGACTATATTATTTTTGAATTAGCGTCGGAGGTAATAAAACTTTTTTATTGCCTATATATTCGGCGAAAGACGGAAAGCACGACAATGCCTCAAACACTTCCTGAACTGATTTCGTCTGTTGATTCCGTGGTGGTAGCCGATATTTTGTGGTAATCCATTATAGGTATGGGGATTTTTATTGTGGTTTGATTATCCCTATACCTATAATCGTCTGTTGATGTTCTATTTTCATTCTCAAACATCAGAAGTGAACCATAGAAGGTGAATGTTATGATCCCATTGATTGTAATATGTGAGTGATCATCTGAAAGGACTCTTTAGATGTATACGTAACTCCTCTTAGTCGCAGCCTGAGCTTTTTCATTTCATATAACTCCAAAATCACAAGACAAAATAGTTTATGCCGAGCTTCAAATATTTTTCAAGCAGTCGAATAGTTTTCCCTTTTTTAGAACATAATTATATTGATCTAGCAAACAAATTAAGAAAGATTGATCATTGCAGTAAATCATTCACATAAGTATAATAGTCATCGAAAATGTACTTATAACATGTGGATAATGTAGATTACAATTCTCAATTCATTAGAAAGTCGTCTTAGAGAGTAAATTATTGTTTTTAAACATTAATTTTAAAGACATAAGCCTTTATTTTTTTCAGTCGAAATGTTTCTAGATCGCGATTGATTTAAACCACTTTTTAATAATAAAAATTGCACAAAATACTTCATTCATTAAATTCTACTCTTTCACATTTTTTCATACAGAGACATTCATTGCAATATTTATATATGAACATAATACATTTACCAATTTTCGTATCGAGAACACCAGTTAGGAATCGTGAGCCCTTTTTCTTTTTCCACATTTGTACTTATTAC
Source organism: Teleogryllus oceanicus (assembly GCA_964035755.1). Lineage (NCBI taxonomy): Eukaryota > Metazoa > Arthropoda > Insecta > Orthoptera > Gryllidae > Teleogryllus > Teleogryllus oceanicus. Next base: position 54,069,341 of record CAXIVR010000014.1, read on the forward strand.
CATTTTTTGAACTTATATAATTCGTAACTTATTAGTTGAGCTTGAAAAGTTGACGAGCAACTCACCTACCATGTCCTATTTGAGGTATTTGAATTTATTCAATCGGTAGGTTTCAAAGATACAATTTTGACCCGATGTTCTCTGTGTATCTATTATATGAAATCAATTTTAAAAAATTAATTATCATTGATTTGCCGGTTTTGTAACTATATTGCCATGAACTTGGAAGTTCTGGAATGTAGATTCGTTCTGGAAACGTAGTAGCCGTCCTGTAGCTGACCTTTGAGAAGTTCAGTGGACGCAAATTAAACAAGTCACGCGAAAATTAGTGAGATGAATCTGAGCTATCCCATTAACAACTCGAGAAAGATTATGTTGTTGCATGTACAGCTTCTTATTCATCACAGTTGGGTCATTAATTCTGGTTTTATTTTAAGACATTGGTTAAGTTATTTTAGCCCTTATGTTGAAAACAATATTTATGGCGATATCAAAACAATGTTTACGGCGATAACCTACAATTTGATGAATTTCCTTCTATGTTGATTTTAATTTTCTCTCCGTGCAATTTTTGCTGCACCATTTTTAAAACCATGCTACGGATAATAGTGGAGACAAACTTTGGGCTATTTTCCAACAGCAACGAAGAGCTGAATGCTGAATATGAAGTAATTCTCTCAAAGAGCAGAGTAATGTGGAGTGACCTCGAGTGAAGCCGTGGGGCGTAATGCAATAGCCACAATTCTTTGAAAGGCGCGTCGCGCGTAGGCAGCGGTCATTGAGCCCAGTCGCGACGGGGACGGCGGGGCGGCGCGGGGCGAGGCGGGGCGGCGCAAAGCGGGTGGCGGTGGGCGTGGCGGGGCGGGGCGTGGCGGGGCGGGGCGGCACGGGGCGGGGCGGCGCGGGCGGGGCGGGCGGGGCGGGGCGGCGCAAAGCGGGTGGCGGGTGGGCGTGGCGGCGCGTGCGGCGTGGAGTGGTGGGGCGGGGTGGCGGGCAGGGGAGGGGTGGGGTGGTGTTTCGCGGGGTTGCGGGGGACGGGTGGCGCGGAGGACAGGGCAGGGTTTGGTTTTTTTCGTGTTTCCGGGCGCGTCAACTGCTTTGGTCATTAGTCCCGTTAGTGTAGTGCATGTTTTTTTCTCGGGAGATGGTGGTGGTCTTCCCACGCTGCATGGCGAGATCCGGCGCCGACCTACCGTCGACTAGTGGGGTTTCCCCCGAACCAGGACTCTCCCGCCAGCGGGGCACCGCCCCAGCCGGGATAAGCTCTAAGCTCCCGACCGGTCTCCCGGAATATGTGGTAGTGTAGTGCATGTTAGCGTAAGTGTGTGTGTAAGGGGGAGAGGATATAACTAGGAAGAGGAAGGAAACATCGCGCGCGGTCGGTGGCCCGTTTGGTAGAGTACTGCTCCGGCATTCGCCTGGTGTTGATCGGAGAAACCACGGAAAACTACCGATCAGAGCAGCCGGCCGCTAGAATTCTCCTCCAGCAGCGACTGAATTCGACCTAGCTGAAAAGCTAGTGTCAAAAATCGAAAGGGCAGGGTGAGTGTGCTCGGAGCGTTGGGGGGCGGGGCGGGGGGGGGGGGGTCGGCAGCGGTGGCGGGCAGAGCGGGGAAGGCAAGGGGCGGGGCGGCGGGGCGGGGCGGGGAAGGGACGGAGTGAGGCTCCATAGGCGTCGGGGGGATCGGCGCGGGGCGCGGGGCGGGGGGGAGCGCAGGAAGGCGGGAGGCGGGGCTGGGAAGAGAGGTGGAGGGGAGGGGCGGTGGGCAGTGGAGGAGGGGGGGGGAGGCGATGCCGCCTCGCGACGCGCTGTCGCCTGAGGCCTTTTTATGCGGAGCTAATGAGTGCAGTGCGTGAGAACGCGCCATCCCAGGAAGCGGATGGTCACAGTGAAATCTTGGCACCACTACCGCTGTCGTCTACCACTCAAGTGAAGCTTGATGGATGCCTAATGAATAATGACACGTTGCGTATGTTACATTTAATGAGGTTTGTCAATTAATTTCCTCTTGAAGCATTTTCTCTGCTAAAGATGTGCACTACTGCATTCATTGTTTTCAGAATGTGTTCTTATGTAGCTTTAAGATAATGTAACACCATATTATTATTCAATAATAATAATAATAATAATAATAATAATAATAATAATAATAATAATAATAATAATAATAATAATGTATGGCTTTACATTATTTTGTTGACATGCTTTACATATTATATACACTCTTTTCTAATGAATCTAACAAATCACAAAACAAAGGTAACAAATTATATCATATTTAATAATTTACAATTCAAAAGGAATATAAATATTAAGACTTGTTCTTACATTTACTTTTATTAACATCACCGATAATAAATTCACTTGATTTGAAAATCGCTCGCCTCTGTCACTGCGGAACTAGGCAACCCCCTTGGCGATTATGCATTAAGCTTTTGTGTTGCCGCGACCCCTGCCATTGTCTTGCGATGACTGAGTCTGACAGGAAGAGGAGCAGGAGTAGTGATGGCAATTGTTACCAAAACATCGATACATCGATGTTTTGATACATCGCTAAAGGGTTTTCGATGTCGATATAAGCATTGAGGAGAATTATGGACTACTAAACATGCTATTTTTAATTACAGTACGGAAAAGGGATGTATTTTTATTGTTTAGTTACCAGCATGTTAGTGGTATGTAAATATTATTATCGAATGTAGGAGTAAAGAATAAAATTAACGATAAAGAACATCGTGTTTTGCTATCGATTTCGGGTTTCAATGTCGATTTAGGCAATGACACGCCTAGCGATAATATACGTTCTTAACATGAGCAGCTCCCAAACTTCCTCAGAATACACAATCGAAATGTGCAGCGTGATATGACGCGTGAGGATGATGCAAAAGAACCACATTGCTGTGTATTGCTGTTACTCTACAACGTCCTTAAACCCTCTTTATTTTAAAAAATGTAAAAAAATTGAAAATAAAAACATATCGATGTTTCAGCAACAAAGTATCGATGTGAAGAAAACCTGTAAAGCAAAATATCGATGTTAATATCTTTGATCCGGGTGAATAATCTGATAAGTCATAAACACTTAGTTTTATAGGAGAACAAAAAACGTTTAAATGAATTAAAACATAGATTAATGATATTCAAACGAAGGTGATACTCAAAACTATTTTTGAGTAGGTTTTGTTTGAATCTCATTAATCCCTTATTTATAACATTAGTTTAAAGTAGTATTTTGCTCCCCTGTAAAAACAAGCTTTTTTGACGTATCGGCTTATTTACCAAGATCAAAGATATATCGATGTTTCTGGTGGAAAACATCGCTGTTTTTTGGCCATACCTAAACAGTACTACTGTGGGATGGAAGTGGAACTTAAGAGGAAGCAGTAAAAGACAAAAGGAGTAGCAGCAGGAGAATAATAAGCATAATAATAATAATAATAATAATAATAATAATAATAATAATAACAAGAAGAAGAAGAAGATGATGATGATGATGATGAATACGGAGGAGGAGAAGGACAAAGAGGAGTAGAAGAACGGGACCCCGAAATCTAGAAAGACTAAGAAAATTACTACTCTCCATTTATGGAAGTCATTGTATTATTAAATATTTTAGAATAGTAATTTATCGTATACCACTGAGCAGCGTGCTGGCTTTCCAGGAGGCGATCTCGGTTTCGATTCCCGGCCGGGGCAGATTATAATGTGCGCTTTCCTTGCAATACCCCAGTATCTGTTGCAGTGTGACGATGAGAAAGTTCACTTCTCTCAGGCTGAGAAGACCATAATTCGGCGTAAGGGATGTGAATGTGCTACCCACACCTACCCACAAGGTCGGGGCCGCTGCTAGCCCTTCGCCCCGTAAGGAGCTGTTGTGCGCCAAAACAGCAAATAGTAATACGAAATTTCGGAAGATCTTCGATGCGGAATTTCGACACCCATTTGGAGGTGAAGTGTCTGCCCACTCTTTCAGAAGAGTCATTGCAGAGAGAAAGAGAGAGAGAGAGAGAGAGAGAGAGAAGAGAATAAAGAGAGAGAAAGAGAGAGAAGGAGAGAGAGAAAGAAAGAAAGAAAGAGAGAGAAAAAGAGAGAGAAAAAGGGAGAGAAAAAGGGAGAGAAAAAGAGAGAGAAAATGATAGAGAGAAAATGAGAGAGAGAAAATGAGAGAGAGAAAATGAGAGAGAGAAATGAGAGAGAAAATGAGAGAGAGAAAATGAGAGGGAGAAAATGAGAGGGAGAATGAGGAGAAAGAGGAGAAATAGAGAGAAAGAGAGAGAACGAGAGAGAGAGAAATAGAGAGAAAGAAAGAAATAGAGACAGAAAGAAAGAGAGACAGAAAGAGATAGAGGAAGAGTGAGAGTGAGAGTGAGAGAGGGAGGGATGGAAGGAGATGAGACAGTTATGAGAGCAGCCAACGGAAGGCGATGACGATGAGGCTCAGCGACGCGTTCTCACGTAGCGACGGAAGTGGCTTCTTCATCTTCGTGGGAAATGCCAATAAGGAGTTCCGTTGAATCATTTCCTAATGTCGAAATTGGGACAGTGACTGTCTGGTACGACCTTCGCCATGTTCTTGTTTTTCAATCTTGCATTAGTTCTGACAAGTCAAAGGCGTCAAAATTATTATTGACTTGAATTTCCACTTGCGGATTTCCATTTATTATTATTGATTTGGATATTTTGGGAAATGTGGTTGTTTTCCTGCGTCATCCACGTCATGATAACAAGGTAACATTGAGACTTTTCTGCGAGTCAGCTTTGGTCAACATCTGACCAGCGCTGTATCCAGAGTATGAGAGAGGAATGGTCTATGGAGAGAAGGAGGATTGTTAACAATCTGCGCTTCGAAATTCCGTTAAATCAGCTTGCATTCCTGTTATATTGAGAAAAAGAAGTGAATCATGAATCAGGAAAAATCCGTTGAGAATTATTCTGAGTGCGTCAGAATAATAAAACTCGTATTCAGGTGCTGTTGTGGCAAATGACTACGTCTTAATTGCACTTGCAATAGTAATTCATCAAAAGATGAGTAAGAAACTTCTCTGAATTCAAGTACCTGGTTGAGAAAAGAAGAGCGAAGGAAAAGGTAAACGTTTGAATGAACGCAAAAACTTCAACCGGGTGGTTGTGAGTTCACGACTAGAGCTTCTAGCTAAAGTCATGGGTTCGAGTTCCCAGGACGAGAGTTCCTACCCTCACTGTCTCACTATTTAGGGTCATTGACATGCCATCACATCGCCGTCCCACGATTGAGAAAAAATCTGGCAATTCTACTAATACATGGACTTCTAGCCCAAACCAGAACCAGAAGAACCAGAGAAAAAAGGAGAAGAAGAAGAAAAATAAGGAGCAGCAGCTGAAAAAGAAGCAAAAATAGGGTAATAGCAGCAGTAAAAAATGAACAAATGGCACAGACATTCTGTAGTACGTAGTTTATAAACTCTAGTCTTGGCCAATAGTTTGGTTTTACTCCGCCCTCTACTCTCCTGTCATCTATACCATCCTAAAGAATTTTGTTTCACATTGCATCGCTTTTCGGTTCTCTAATGGTAGAAATGAAATATGGAAGGTAAAACCTGTTCCAATATGCAAATGTTTGTGGAAAAACTTGGACACGTTGTGAAAATGTCATTTGAGTGCTTATTAAAATGCTCGATTTTTAGAAAGAGTGCATATTAAAATGATCATTTTCACAGAAAACCTTTGTGATTTCGATCAAATTCATTGGAAATCATTGGAAGCATTTTTACTAAAAAAATTCAATAATGTTTAAAAAAAAGTAATGTGAATGTTAACGACGTGAGATATATTTAAAATACATTTGTGTAATTTTTTAAGAAGCAAAATAAGTTTAATAAATAACGTTTGTGTCATGTTATTTAATGCTTTTAGCACTAGCAGAAGAAAATATTAAAGAAATAATTTGGAGCTCTTTTTGTTAAAATGGCGTTGGAATATTTTTGAAAATGCGTAATTTGAGATCATATTTACAGAAAACTACTTAGTTTTCACGAAACTTTGAATTAAAAATTTCAATAAAATTTATGTCACGATATTGAGAGCATACAGCACTATCAGAAAAATATCTATATTCAATATTGTAATTGTAGGAGGACGCCAAGAATTCAAACGTTAAGGCGTCAAGTATTCCCAAAATTTTAAGAATGTTATTCAAAATCGCAGAGCTTTGAATTGGAACAAATCAACCCAGGAATATTCATTTTGGGGAACATTTTACAAATATTTTGGGGCGAGCATAGTTCACAGACAGACAGACAGACAGACGGACGGACGAACGTTTTGAAAAAAAACTCTTTCCGTATCAGAGGACCCCAAAACATGTGTTTCCGTTGAAATCGCTAAATTGATTTCCGCAGCATAACATAACTCTATCCCTACCACGTTCGTTAATTACTTCGTACATAGAACGAACTCTGTTTACGAGAAAGAAAGAATCAGTTTTAAGAGTTCCCACTGGAAACTATGCAAAATGACAACTCATTCCTCCTGGAAATACGTGTTATCTTCAGACAAGTAAACAAATATTTTACAATATTTCTTACAATAATGAACTCGGAAAGGAAACGCTCTCTTTCTTGAATACTGATCACTGTTTCTCTCAATTGTTTGTTCCTCGTAAGATGGTGCAACTTTGTTAAACTTGTAGTCTTGATAACAGGAACTTGTTATCGCCAAGAGTGCCTGATATTCCTCCTCTATAGGTGTGACTATTAAATACTTGAACTTTGATAATCATTTGCAGATAACGATAAACAAATCTGTTCGTACCCACTTTAGAAAATAAATTTGGAAGAAAACTAAAAACTCATTGAAATTGGCAACAATAATATCCTGGCTATTACAACTACAGTTTTCACTTTCTCGCCTTACGATTACTTCGTAAGAAGATATGTAATCGTGCGCCAGAAAACGGCGAATTTTCGTCAGGAAAACTATTCGGAATTGTGACGCGATAATGCATCGGAGATGAAAATGTGAGACAAGGAAGATAATCCTTATCGCACTGTATTATTTTGTAAAACTGTCGTGGGGGGGGAGGGATGTGTGGATGGATGGGTCGGCACCACGTGCGGGGAAGTGGAAGGACGGTGAGGGCAGAAGGTGCCCTCTGGGCCGTTCCCTATTCTCTTAATGGCCTAAGGCGGATGAGAGGGAGCAATAAGAACAGGGATGAACCCAGTCATGACAAACAGCAATTTATTGGCGTAGTATACTTCCATACACCTTACTGGAACCTGACGTAGTCCAGCCTCGCCAAGGACTGTTCTCCGGAAGAGACATTTTGCAGCGGCCATCGGACGGGTTAGCGACAAACGAATGCCCAGCGGTCAGAGGAGAGGGCGGGAAGCTGCTAGCAGGACCCCAGAAGGTCGATCTGAACTAGCGGGGCGGAGGAGTGTCGGCAGGGCCAGTTTGGGCCGATCGGAACCGACTAGGGGTGAATGGAGGTGGGGAGGGTTAGTTTGAGCCGATCTGAACTGCCTAGGGGTGAAGGGAGGTAGGGAGGGCCAGTTTGGGCGATCTGAACTGACGGAAGAGTGGAAGGTCCGTGCACACGGGCGACGAGCTCACGAGTAGCATTCGTCCCCCACTAAACGGAGGTCAAGCTGTTTTATAGGCCTTTACTGCTGAGACGCTCTTTCCGAGGCGGAACTACGCAATATGCTTACGCGGGCGCCCGCTGTCTGCGCCCACGCGACAAAACAAATTCATTATTTGATTGTATAATTTAAAATAAAATATTTATTTCTCAAAATTTTGAAATGCACATGATGACATCTTTTAGGATGAGATGGAAAACAACAGAAAGTTCTAATTGCATTTCTTAATTTTTTTAATGTGAAAGGGCAGGGCATACCGGCACGCTAGGCAGATAAGAGTTAAAAGTCGAATCAAACGTAAAGGAGATGTCCTTCTCTGCATAAATAAGCAGCAATCCCGTTTTGCCGAATTTCCACGGGGATTAATATGACCATGAGTAGCAATCGGACGCACTGGAGCAATGACTGGAATTCTTTCAATTGGTATTATCCAGGCGGCAAAATCGATGCAATATATATATATATATATATATATATATATATATATATATATACACACACATTTTCCTTTCTACCTTCCATGTATCTATAATTGTGCATATGGAATACTATATTTCTAGACCATTTCTATTTCTAGACTATTTCTTGCATGTACGAGTAGTGAAAGTCGAAATGTGGAACTAAAGTACTAAAACATCAACTTAAAATATAAATGAAGAACATTAAATCAAAGATAAATTGTTAGAGGAATTAACAATGGAAATTCGCCTTTCAAAAATACTGCGTGTTTTTCCTTAATTTTATCTCTTACGCATAGATGAAGAGCGCGATAATGCAAAAACAGATTTCGCAATCTGTTTACGCGTGCCTTTGGCATTCAAGGAACTGCTTTGATGGATTTTCTATTATTCGAATGACATCTGCTTTGATTTTTCTCCAAAGATCGAAAAAACTTCCATTTTGGCGAATAATGCAAGGTATTTACCAGCTGAATCCCCGTGAACGCCTCAGTAGTTGACGATGGACCTATGTGAATCAACAGCCACATTACTCGTGTGATAATGTATCTCTTAAATACATTGACCCACATCGATGGTACTCAAAAATTCGTATCAAGGAAAAATATCACACACTTGGTTTCATTGCTTTCGTCGTGCAGCAAAGTTTCCCAAAATATTAAGGATATGCAAACAACTGTGTCAAATTTGTTTACTCATTCTGTTCACTATTGCATGAATTGCTCCATAGTATTTATGTTCTGGGTTGTAAGCAGATAACGACACGGACGTCTCTTTAACAGCCGAGTTACAACTGTTGCACCCAACATACTCTTAAAAATTGATTGATTTTTTTCGTGTTTACGGACGCGTAACAGGCCGTGGTCCTTAATCCCGTAAGTGTAGTGCATGTTTTTTTCCTCAGGCGACGGCAGTGATCTTTCCTCGCAGGATGGCAAGATCCGGCGTCGACATACCGTCGGCTAGTAGGGTTTCCCCCTAACCAGGATTCTCCCACCTGCGGGGCACCGCCCCAGCCAGGACATGCCCTAAGCTTCCGACCGGTCTCCCGGAATATGTGGTAGTGTAGTGCATGTTAGTGTACGTGTGTGTGTGAGTGTGTGTGTGTGTAAGGGGAGAGGATCGAACAAGGAAGAGGAAGGAAAGATCGCGCGCGGTCCGTGGCCCGTTTGTTAGGGTACTGCTCTGGCATCGCTTGGTGTTGATCGGAGAAACCACGGAAAACTACCGATCAGAGCAGCCGGCCGCTATAATTTTCCCCGGGACAGTGACTGAATACTCTTAAAAAAAGTTCCAATGAATACGGTAGTGTTGGCGACATAAAGGTTTTCCTTCATAATAATATTTAAAATATTATAAATTACTGGTAGAAACACGTTAAAATTTGACGGTAACTGACTGAGAAGAAGACCGTATCTGACTGACACTCACTGATCTTTGAATTAAAACTCAATAATTTGGCTTTCGAAACTATAATATTGCGCAAACATACTCGCTTTAGACGACGAAATGATGGCTGTTGTCAATTGATCTGTTGCAACTGGATAAACAAAACGAAGTAATGATCAAATGACGGTCAATAAGTATTTGTTTTATTAATGTCAGTATATTATTGTTTGGTTTTATACTATAAAACCAAACAAAGGGAGCAATTGATAGCGTATGCAGGTTTCACTTCATTTTATTTTTTTAAAAAAATTTGCTTGTGTGTGTTGAAAGCTCAAACATATTTCTAAACGAAAACTCTTAGAGTTTTAAATATATAGATGAATGTTTGCGCCTGTGGCTTCTCGGTCTAATTTCTCTGCCAGAAAAAAAATTAACAAAACATCAAGGATTAGTCCTGTAGGCCTGTTCCGTCCTCATCAACGTTGACATCATCAAACCACCGAGTCTTTGGTCTTCCAACTCTTCTTCTGCCAGTCGGTACATAAATTATTATTTGTTTAGTGAGACTGGCTTCGTTCATTCTTATAATATGGGCATACCAATTTTGATTTTGTTTTTCGAATTTTTCTAAGAGGTTAAAAATATTTAGTTCATGGCTTATATCCACACTTTTCTTATGATTTAATAATTTTAAAAAAATAACATCGTTAATTTCTGACTGTTGCCTCGTTGTTGACGCAACGCGTCTCTTTACCCCTTTTGGGGCGTTGGGCGCATTCTTTGGAGTAATCCTCCGTTACTCAGTAATTACTATATTAGTCAAGTCTCGTCCCGTCACAGTCAGTCAGTGCCTTTTATCCCTTCGGCCAGGGGCTCGACGCCGTTAGATCCCGGGGTTCCTGGCCGGTCACCCAAGAACCCGCGAGTCTCAAATTTGCTTAACCTTCGTGACTTCACGGAGCGTAATAAACGAATGTGGCTAGCGGCGCAGGAAACTGTAACTGAAAAAAAATATAGAAAAAAACTGAAACTGAACTGAAAATAGAAAAAACTGAAACTGAACTGAAAATATAGAAAAAACTGAAACTGAACTGAAAATAGAAAAAACTGAAACTGAACTGAAAATAGAAAAAACTGAAACTGAACTGAAAATAGAAAAAACTGAAACAACTGAAAATAGAAAAAACTGAAACTGAAAAAAATAAAAAAAACTGAAAAAAATAAAATAGCCTCTTGTTGGGGCATGTCTAATCGCATCACTAAGTGCCCGCCAATTAGGCCGAGATTTCACACGCAGATTCGCTCCGAAACCTGAGCGAGGGCGTGGGGCGGGATGGTCCCTCTGAGCGGCGGCGTCCACGCGGGCGAACAATGCAGGGGAAGTTGTGCGGCGTTTTTGGGGGGGGGGGGGGGGGGGCGGCAATTACACGGGCGGAGGCGGCTTCCGCTGGAGCGGCGCCGCCCGTGACTTCCCCCCTCCCCCCTCTCCCCGCCCCCTCCTCGCACGCTCATTGTCGCCGCGTTTCCGCAGCAACTGCCCGCACGCCCCGCGAGCCGCGAAATCGCTGCGACGTCGGAGGCTCTTCTCGACTGCTTATCGCTGCTGCCCCGTAAGAGAGCCTCAGGCGTTCGAGTGCTGGCCTCCGTTGATTCTAGATAAACGAAATCAAAGGTGCCACTTCACTGAATGAAAATATACAGGTCAGAAACGATCTTTTAATGTCACTAAACATGTTATTATACTGATAAAGCAGGAGAGGACGGAGAATCGGAGGTGAAGTGCAAGAAGACTAGAGTTTGGGGCACTGTAAAAGGGGCGTTTTAAATATGATTTCCTTGTTGTATTTGCAACAACTCCATAGATGAATGTATATAAAATAACTAATATTTTCACTATCGAAACTTAACAAACTTAATGTTAAATAACATCATTATTACAACGAGCTCTTAATACGTAATATAATATAGCGTGTACATAAAATATTTCATTATTTAAAGGAATGATGAATTAAACACAAAGCGAAGAATCATTAATAATCTTTCTTCAATATAATACCTATTGAAGTTCAGCAAGCACCAGAAAAAAAAGTGCGAATAAAGATAAGTTTAAATTACGATACTTTTAAAATATATATTAACTCTATTAATTATACTCTCTTTAATTCTATTTAGTTTTGGAATACTTATTATTATTATTATTATTATTATTATTATTATTATTATACACGAAACAATAAATAGCTCATAATTTCAATCAAATTTGCTTACAGTAGTGCGATGACATTCTGTACTTTTCAGGCTATTTCTGCTATACTTCTTTAGGCTTCTGCCCGTCACGACTTTATTTATAATTAAACCACCTTTTCTCAGACAACTTTTAACTGAAGTGTTTTATGACGTGGAATGATATTTTTTTTCTGTTCGTGCGTGACATGTTGAATTAATTTCTCATCGAATGGTCAAGCACGTTTCATCTTCTCTTTCTGTTTCTTCTTCTTCTTCTTCTTCTTCTTCTTCTTCTTCTTCTTCTTTTTCTCCTCTTTCTCTTTGATCTTCGTCGTCTGCCATCAAGGATTAGAGAGTTCCATCCTGATGGCACACTTCTGCTTCGGTGCTAGTATTTCAAGGTTCTTTGAATTATTTTTGTCATTCCTTCGTTCTGCATGTTTCAACAAAATGATCGTTGCTACTTGTGGATACAACCTGAGTGACTTCTTTTCATAATCATGTCTTTTTGTAGCTTTAGTACTTCCATTTTCGATGTTCTGGAAGATTATTAATACATTTAAAAAATATTATTTTACTGCTATATTTCTATGGGACATGAAGCTTTATACCATGGTCACGTTCCGGTAAAAGAGTCTCGAAATTAACTCAAAAAATTACACAGGCAGTTTGCTCTATTTTAACCAAAAAATTGAGCAAAAGTTTGGAGTGCTTTCCAAGAAAAGTTTAAAACTGTCCAAAATGCTTCATGTACCCTCAAATTTTAAAGATCTGATTCAAATTCGCAGGGTTGCGAATTTGGCCATATTGCTAGGGTAATATATTTTGGAGAAAATCCTGTGAACAGTTTAGGTAACGTTATTATTCACAGTCAGGAGAGATAAACTTTATCAAAGCGCAATTTCATCAAAATCTCAAGGTAGATATTTTTTCAGCATTGCAATACTTTCTCTGCCCACTTTACGCGAGAAAGTACAAGTTTTCATGAAATTATTTCATTAAACATTAATTCATGAAATTTTAGTAAATTCAGTTTGTAAATGTGCAAAAAGGTTTTAAAATACGTTCACTCACCACTACTAATGAAATAATTTTAAAATAATGTCAGAGAAAAAAATTAATGAGCAGATACTTATGAAAATAAAAAATTGCGTAAATTTAATATTTTCCTATAGAGTAATTGAAGGGGCCAAGAGAAGAAAGTGCTAACTCTCATTTCATAAATCCAAACCACAGGTCTTAGAATGTCTCCTAAAAACAAACATTACGATCGAAATGATGAACAAACATAATCATAGAATTCTACAGTATGGGTGCAGAAACCAGACAGAAGTGTATAAAGAAAATAAGAAACGTCTCATTGAACTACAATTTTGTTTTCCTCTGGTTGGCAAAAATTATAGACATATGGGTTCCCCCCAACCCTATGGGCTCCCCCAGCCCTTTCAATTCGTAATCAATAGAGCCCGGCAGTTTGCCAAAAAAAAATATTATGACTTTTAACAATAGGAATCATTTAATTATTCTATTGAAGTTGTTTTGGTAGATTTTTAATTTAGGATTGTTTGCCTATTTTCGCTTTTGATACTTATTTATGTCATTTCGCCTTATTTCTGCTCTTTTCTAACTTATTTCTGCCTTTTTCGTCATTATTTTCCCTTTTCCTCTCCCGACACCAATCTTTATGAAGCTGGAAACATAACTGCAAGCCTGGACAAATGAAGGCACGGTCGTGTATCATCTTTCTGTAAATGCGGAGGTGAAAGAAAGGACGCTAAATGGGAAAGGAAAGTCGCTGAAAAAGGGTAAGGAAGATACCATGAACCTTTTTTGAAATTTTTCGTTGATGCTTACAGAATTGTTTGCTCACGAAGAATCTCATTCTATGTGTGTGGCCTCGGATCCCTTTTGAGGACAGAGCTGTCTGATCTGGGCTGTCCTGGTGACGCCGCGTCGAAGGCTGGGGTGCCGACGTTTCGACCGACAGGGCTGTACTGCTCTGAAGAGGACCGTGATATGTCGGTCGAAACGTCGGCACCCCAGCCTTCGACGCGGCGTCACCCGGACAGCCCAGATCATGACTAGCCGCGGAAGCCTACGACACGACAGAGCTGTCTGTACATGATATACCCTTCTCAGTTCCTTCTTGTTCTCTGGCAATTACTCAAGTACGAAATACGAAATTTACAATTCGGTTTTCATTGATACCATTGCAAGAGTAAAAAGGGAGTCCACAATAGCATTTCGTAGAGACAGAGTCGAGAGAAAAATTTATTCGTAGCCGTCATACTGGATGGTCACGTGTGATCAATTTTATAAAGAAATTGTGGTTTCCTTCCACGTAAGTGCTAATGTAAATTTTAGAGTTAGAATAAACATGTGAATCATTTTAATTAGTATTTTTTTTACTATAATTAATTTTAAATGGTGATTTTTTAATGTCTCCCCTGTGTTTACCCCCTACATTAACCAGAATAAATGCCTTTTTGCACACATATTTTAGTAAAAATAGATACCTTTTTGCATATTTTAGGTAAAATAAATGCCAGAACTTCCGGGTAATATTTACCGTTGGTAATATTTAGAGCCCAGATAATTATGTACTTAGAAGAGGAAAAATATGTACATATATTTGCATTATAATATACAGAAATATGTACTAAAAAGTAAGAAATATGTAACATTAATTTTTATCAATTCTAATTTATTAAAATACTTTTATCTTAATGTATATTGTTATGTTTCATTAGCAGAAAGACCATTATTAAACATTATTCTTCTCATAACCCTATTATTTACAGCGATCTCCGTAACAACATGAACGGCGCCTCTTGAGCTGGTGCGTGTAATTTCGGGTGAAGTGTATAAAGGACAAGGGATATCCCTAAAAGATGCGAGATAGCTGCGAGATATCACTTGCTAAACGCATCATCGTTGTTACAAACCAAACTTCCTTTCTGTTCTCTGAGTTACTCGCGCTGAAAAGTAACCCACCAGAAGCTATGAGCTTTTATTTGCAATACCGTCGGCATTTATGGAGTGACTTATTTCAGTGCGATACAACAGCGGTATTTTAAATAGGAGGCAATAGAAATTTTTTTTACAATGCTGAATTGTTTGTTTGAGAGATTCCTTATCAGAAACATAAGAAAAATGAATAATTAAATAAAAATTGCAGTAATATGTAAAAATATATTTTTGGGTAAAATATGTAAATATATCTACTTTTGGGAAAAATATGTAAAAACATGAAGTAAAAAGTCGACGTTTTTTGGCACTAACTGATATGAAACGTGAATATATCGTTGATTCGATTTGACAGAGTTACGTTATGGAATTATGTTATTATATAATTATCCGGGTCCTAGCGATATTCATTTTAAACGAGGAATGAGGATACGTCATAACATCGCGTGATGCGCCGAGAATTACGCGAGGCGATGACACGGAAAGCCATTTCGCATTTCGACGTTAATTGGCACTTGGGGAGGTGCACGGAGCTAATGGGCTCAAGTGAGGAGAGCGAACGTGGCTGCACAAACTGCAATAAAAATGGGCCGAGGTACACAAAAGTTTCG
This sequence comes from Teleogryllus oceanicus, assembly GCA_964035755.1. Lineage (NCBI taxonomy): Eukaryota > Metazoa > Arthropoda > Insecta > Orthoptera > Gryllidae > Teleogryllus > Teleogryllus oceanicus. The sequence goes on from CAXIVR010000014.1 coordinate 54,084,615, forward strand.
TGTTGGTGTGAAAGAGACCGAGGAATACGGTCACACCATAATGTTCATGCATACGTTGCAATGACACACGTGTTGAATAACGAGGTTTGCTCGCTTGTCCCACTATTCGATATACGACCGTTCGATATACGTTCGTATGCGCAAACCTCACCGAATAAATCGAGTGAGTATGTGCTTCTATACTGTAGATGACTGTTCGCACACAGTTGTTCTTATTAACACGACCTAGAATCTGCTTTTTCTTCTTGTCCACCGACACGGTACACCGACAAATTTGCATATTCAACAATTACAAAATTGTTTTGTGCCTGTTCATGTGCTTGTTTGCGCCTTCTGTATAACGCAAAACATCAAGGGAAATAATGACATCTTTTCGAAGGTTCTTTGAATTTAGTATTAAGTACCGTAATTATAATGTGAATGTGCATTTTTATTTCATTCCCCATTGATGCGGTCTAAAATATTACGTAAATTATTTAATACGAGCAGTGAGTAGATATTTCAAGTGACGTTACTATTATTTATTATTTTATAACAATCATATCTTGAATTTTTTTAAAGATCGATTTATCATCCTCAAGCCTTTTTTGTCACTCAGTGTACTTAAGTTATTGAAATCAAAGTTCATGAAAATATATTCTTCAGGAGAATTTTCGTCATTAGAATTAACTGCTATATGCATATCCTTCAGAAAAAATACTGTATTATGATTAAAAATTGTATAGTTGATGAGAGGAATAAGAAAAAACCTTTTTCAAGGAACAAGCAATAGCCAGGCCTCTCTGCTTAAACAAATGCATGTACCTTCTTAAAATAATTAACAACTTTCTCTGAAACACATCAACTTTTATATTCTGGGAAGAAATATTAAGCATCTGATATTATAGTGTTTCTTTTGCTTAAAAACTATTTTTAAAAAGTTTTTTTTTTATTATAGAAACGTCTTGTTCTCAAAGTAATACGTAAATGAAATCACTTGAAGTTATTCTAATTCGCGATAATTATTCTGGTTCTTTCTGTAATTGGAGAATTGAAGAATGATCACAGAAATCTTTAGTGTATGGAACTGTCAGTCTCGAATAACCTACTAACGAACTGGCCAAAAGTGTTAAATGCGTAATTTGAACTCCCAGTTCTTTTCCCTTAACTGAAAATAATTACGTCAGATTCGTTTGAATGTCATCCATCAACCCTTAACTGAAAATAATTACGTCAGATTCGTTTGAAAGTCATCCAGAAAGTGTAGAAACATTGCTCGCACGAACAATACGCAACAGTAGTGCTTTGTTTTAAAACTCTCACACGTCAGATGTTGGGGACCCGACAACAGCCGCGTAGCTAGAGCACGCGCTGGTCGAAAGCGTGTTACGTCAGTCCTTTCTTGTCTAAAAAGTTAAAGCATAAAAAAGGAGCTTTCTTTTAAAAACTGAGCGCTCTGCAATAAAGTGTCCAACTCCCTTTTCCCACGAATACCGGATTTGAAAGATTGAATAGAAAACATCCCCTAAGCCTTGTATATCGCCCTACCTTGTCTATTTTATCGTTGTTTTTCCATCATCATTATAATATTATTGACCATTCCAGTTGAAATCATCGACCTGATCCTCCAGCATGGGGAATCAAAATGAATGTTCTTAAATAAAGTTTCATGAAAGGGAAGGCACACTTTAGCAATGCTGACTGAGTGTTGTGGTGGTGAAATAATTTGTATCTTTGTGCGGCGCCACCCCTGACTACAAGATACGACTGTTGCGACCGATATCCAGCATTTTTCACACCACTCGGTTCTCTTCCTTCCTGCCTGCGCTTGCCGCGCCACGCCCCACCCCCGCGACGCCAAGATGGCGTCGCGGCGCGCGATCTATTCCGAGCGGCGCCGGCGCCGCGCCACCGCCCTCCCCCCACCGCGCCGCCTCCCGCGGGGCCCCGTCCTCGCGGATGACCCCGCCGACGCCGGCGACGCGCCGCCCACCGCACAGGCCCCCGCCGACGCCCTCGCCCACATGCTGGCCGAGGAGCGCCGCCGCGGCCGCGAGCGCTGGAACTTCGACTTCGAGGCGGAGGAGCCCTTGCCCGGGCCCTACGAGTGGGTGCGGGGCCCCCCCCCCCGGCCCCCCCCCCCCCGCCCCCGCCGCCGCTCCCCAAGCAGCCGGCGACGCCCCCGACCGAGTCACCGCCGACTGAGGCGGCCGGCGCGCCTTTTCGGTGCCTCCGGAGGACGTGGACGGCGGATCGAGTTCTCCTACACGAAGACGAACGTGCGCGGAGGCTGCGGCGAACGAGTCGCCCCGCGCTGCCTGTCGAATCTCGCTCCCAAGAGTGACGGCCGCCCGAACACGGCGTCCAACCGGGGGTGCGCTGCTTCGGGGAGCATTGTCTAACACCGAGGGATATTGATCGCGTGCGGCGCAAACAGCTGTGCGGCACGGGGGAGACCGCGTGTGGCTCCCCCTAGACGCGCGGCCCGCACGCGCCGATCGATGACGTTGACTCAGCCACCGCCGCTTCCGCCGGCAGCCCTCGGGAAAGAGCCCTGGGGGACGCCCACGGCGCGTGCCGGCCCCGCCCCCCTCCGCCGCGATAAGGCGGCTAAAGGGGAGCCGCCGGCGCTGGCCCGGGCGGTGGTTTGAGCACGCGTGCTGCGTCACCACCTCTGCAGGCCTCCGAGACGTGCGTGCACCTGCCTCGCCGTCTACCTCCCCGCCTTCGCGGCGTGGGTGCGACCTCTCTCCGTGATGTCACCGGCCTTGTTCCCGCACGCCGCCGTGGCCGACGTCCCCGTCGAAGGGGAGATGCGGGGGCGTGGCGAGGCGGCTGGCACACGCGGGAGCGGCCGTCGCTGCCAGGCGTCGCATCGTCCGCCGGCTGCCGAAAGTGCGGTGACGCCGGCGGGGCCTGCAACGCATGGTGCTGACAGGAAGCCGCCTGCCCAGTGCCTTGGTCACGTCCTGCTGCAGGTCGTAGCCCGTCGGCGACGTGTGCGAGTGAACTCATCGGTCACGCGATCTGTCTTCCAACACAGTGCTAATAAATTTCTGTGAGATTTGCATATTCTGGGGAAGTGTTTTCTATGCGGGTGGAAACGCGGGCGTTTCGAGGCAAACGAAATGGAGTAAAACGTCTAATATATTCAATGTGAAGGCTTCGTTTTGAGCTAGTTTTACCCAAATGAAAGGTAATTCATTATAACGTAGTACTTGTATTTTAAATTCGGTTTTCAATGCTTTAATCTGACATACAACCAGATGACGTTCCAAATACTCCCTCTTAAGTATATAAATGGTATATGTGTATATATATATATATTATATATATATATGTGTATATATATATGTATATATATATGTGTATATATATGTGTATATATATATATGTATATATATATATATATATATAGTGTGTATATATATATGTATATATATTATATATATTAATATATATATATATATATATATATATATATATATATACACATACTTGCTTGCCACTAGATAGAGACACACATACACACGTGTATATATCGAGCAAATGGTAGGTAGTATCTATCGTTCACATTCTATTGCTCACACCGACAGGTTGTAACATGTATCTTTCATGTTCGATCCGTGGAGTTTTACGTAACTCGCCTTGTGAGACTGGCGAAATGTCGGGCTAAAGCCACTGCTACGAAATACATTGTGCAAAACTACTTTTCATTTAGCACAATATATGTTTCACGTTTTACTCAATTTCGTTTTGTTTTAACTTAAGCGTTCTTTTTGAGAATACGAACTCATTTCATTGCAGCAATTTTCTCATTGATTAATGTTTGTTTATGTTTTTACGGAAGTCACGGTTCTCCTATACTCTGACGTACTACCGAGAAAAAATGCAGTTCAATAATATAATCAGAGTTATTTAATTATTTTTGATTGCCTAAACTTGAGAAATTATGTCTCCCGTACTAATATAATACAGAAAATATTATGCAAATCGAGACCATATACTTAAACAGTAAAAAATGGCAATTCACACTTAGAACGTCGATATGTTTAAATCACAAATGCTCTCTTTTGTATTTGAACTAACCTTCTTTGCATAATTGTCAGCCTTTTTAGAAGCCAGAAAGTAAAACTTCCCTATGTCTATGATTCATATTTTAAGATAAATTGAAGTAGAGTTATTTAAATGTCTGTTTTTCAAAAGTAAATTCTCTAATTTAAGACCACTCATGAGTACAGACAGTATGGTCAAATATGCAAGCAAACATGCACTATCAGTAGATAAACCTGCACAATTAAGAGTAAAATTTGCCAAACAATGCCCAATTATATTTTTGTTTACTATATTTTTGTTTTATTGCCTTTTGTAAAAGTAAACTGCAAGTTTTCTAAATTTTACTCTGTCAATTTCATCCTTTTTTCGGATACAAATATTTTTTAATGCAGAAAATACTTTCAACTTTATAAGACGTAATCGGAACAAATTTCAATTATGAAATTTGAGTCGAAATGAAGTCAAATTTTGCATTTTCTGATTTCTCACCAGAAATTTTAAAATTTTTACATTTTGGAGAAATTCCAAATGAGGATTTGAATTTAACACTTTATACAATTAATTCTTAGCAGTTAGACTCAAAGCTCTAAACGTTATTTTCAAAGGCATTTTAATTGGCATAATATTTTTTATTATTTTATTCAGGGTTGTTAGACATTTTTTGCACGCAAGTGGACTGAGAGCCTGCCTATGATTATTTTCCCCTCCAATTGTAAGTTATCAAGTGATACTGTGTTTACGGCTTTGACTTAATTGCTTGGCCTTGATTCATTTCGCGATTGTTGCACACAGCTCGAGTACTCGCACCGCAAATCTAGTACATGCACCAGAAGGTTAAATTTGTCAATAAGCAAAAGCTTTTGCGTACTGTCAAGATATAAGACTATTTTGCTCTTTATACAAAAGGTGCGTCAGTTTTAATATTCACAAAGGGTGCTTAATACGCTAGATAGAAATACAAATATCCTGTATTAATTGAAAATAATGTCCGTATGTACATTATGCTTGCATTTCTCAAAAAACAACAACAAAAAAGCAACAACTACCAAGCCATGAAAATATATACGGAAAAAGTACGCATTTTTAAAATGAGTTTGCCGTGAAAGATATATCTACAAAGTTTGAAATATTTACCAATTATAATTAGAAAAAGTGAATGGAAATCTTCACTCTACTCATAAGTGAAATTCGTCAAATTTAAAAACGGATAACATGATTTGCCTAAACTGACAATTCTGAAACAAAATCATAAATGATATATTCGAGTTTGAAAGAAAATTTTCAAAACGCGACCAATAATATCCTTTTACAAGTTTTTGTGGGAAACGTATTCAAGTTATTACCAGCTTAACTGTCTGCCTAATAGCGGATCTTTAAAAAATTGTCAGTGAGTCGAGGAACGGACATAGCAGCCATTAAATGAATTAAAGAGAACGTGACGATTCAGCCATTCCAAATCCAAGCCTCCTCGACGTCAACCCGAGTTCGGAAGCCGTAAAAAAACCGCCAACGAATGCGAAGACACGTTCGGCATCCGCTGCGAGAGAGCATAGCCAGCAGCCCCGGTTGTTAATTTTCGCTCGACGGTCTGTGCCGGTCTGATGTGCACGTGTGCGTGCTCCGTGGTGCCCGACGAATCTCAACCGTGGGCGACGCGACGGGGCGGGATGGGATGGGACGCGGGCCGGAAGCGCGCCCCGCCGCCCCCGCCCTTTCCGTCCTCCCGGGGGTGCGCCGCCCCCGCCGCCTCCCGCCGCCCACGCCGCCCCGCCGCCCCCCGCCGCCCCCGCCGCGACGCCACCACGCCGCCCCGCCACCCCCGCCGCCCCCGCCGCCCCACCGCCCACGCCGCCCCGCCGCCCCGCCGCCCCGCCGCCCCGCCGCCCCGCCGCCCCGCCGCCCCCGCCGCCCCGCCGCCCCGCCGCCCCGCCGCCCCGCCGCCCCGCCGCCCCGCCGCCCCGCCGCCCCGCAGCCCACGCCGCCGCCGCTGCCCCCTCCGCCCCACCGCCCACGCCGCCCCGCCGACCCCGCCGCTCCCGCCGCCCACGCTACTCGCGCCCTTTCCGCCTTCCCGGGGATGCGCCGTCGCCCCCGCCGCCACCCGTAGTGTTTCCGGCGTGATGCTGCGTATCCCGCCCCGCGTGCGCGCGCGTTGAAGCCCTCCGGAAGCGCGCTCCCCGCCCCCGTTAGACTTGCAGATGCGCCCGCGCAGCGTGTCGCCCGCGCCTCCGCCCCTGAGTGCAGGTGATACCTCCGGAGCGAAGCCACGGCCGGCGACGAGGGTTGCAGCGTCTTCCTTTGCACACTACAGTGCACGCTAGGGGTGCCAACAATGTTCGTGTAAAAGGGAGGGTACTCAATAAGCAAAAATGAAAAAACAACGCCTAACATTTCTCTTTATAAATATTTAATTTAGACAATTTAATTTAGCTGACTAACGTCAGCTCTATTTGTTTCTACTCTCCCTTTGCGATTGAAGTGAAAAGATTCGTTCACAAATTGCAGATGAATATTGTTTAAGCGTCTCTTTTTATTTTATTCGTTAGAAAGATACCTATCGTGCATGCGTGTGCCAGCGATAAAAAAAATGATATTCTTGTTTTATATTATCATTTCTATGATCTAAATAAACGATGCAACGTAGAAGATGTTAGTCTTGTGATACAATAAATGAAAACAAATGTTAAAAATTTACTAAAAGGTGGACATTTTAAAATACAAAGGAGGACGAGAGGATGATTAACTTCAACTGTGGACTATACTCCCAAAGGTAGGACGGTTGGCAACCCTAGTGCACGCGTTGGAACACTGCCAACATTTCTCGCAATGTACACGAGAGTGTTTCTTCTTAAAACTGTTTCTATTGAATTATCAACATGTATCTCTACTGTTTCCTGTGTATACCGGTACAATTAGATGCCCCATTAATTCCAAGAATCACAAGTACTGGAATTGGAACATCGACTCGCTATATGATACTACTCGCGCAACTTTTCTTGAACGATGACCTTGCTTCCCCCTCCCTTGAGCAATTAACAGTTGAAGGAAAAAGCTCGCAGCGAGCATTGATGACATTTCAAGCATTAAAACTTCGTTGGCGCGAAACAGACGCTAGCCAGGGCTAGTTGCTTCCACAGTCGAGAACTTCTGTTCAGCTTTATTATCATGATCTAAAGAAATGTCTGAGGCAGGTCCAGGACCTTCAAGGGAGACACCTGAAACTCCTATCTACTGTCCCTACTGTTGCCTACCCAGAGCGATGACCCGACCGCACACGTAGCAGGTTGCCTTTGATTTTTCAGAAGTTGTCATTACTCTAAATACTCTAGTGGCTGACTTTGTAACTAATACCCCCACTCCGCCCGCATTTCTTCAATCTTTCGTTCAAGAAAAGTTGCGCGAGTAGTATACTCTCATTACTTACTTGTGTGATCAGGAGCAGTAGCAATTTTACACAGACCTATTTATTGTTTAAAAATATTGATGTTTTGTAAAGTCGTAGGTTTACGCGGTCCGAGTTTGGAAAGTGCTCATGGCTCTCGGGTGACGTCGCGTGGAAGGTTGTGATGCCGGCGTTTCGGCCATCTTGTCGTTCTTCCGCAGGGCTGACCTGCCAGTCTGGAAGACCAGGACAAGGTGGCCGAAACGTCGGCGTCTCAGACGCGGCGTCTCCCGAAGAGCCAAAAACACTATTCATGTTGACTTTTATTTATTTAACGTAAAAAAACAGTTAAAAACTGCGTATGACGTGCTATGGGGAAAAGTGAATTGTGTGCACATTTTCAAAATTCTGTGATCCCTACACTAAGTTATATACTACTTAAATTTTGAATTTTGAAAGGGAGGAAAAACTCCCATGTAATAAAATCTATTTTCAAGGATAAATAAGCAATACATTTTGGCTCTTATCATGTTATCATGACCATTGTAGAAATCACGAGCGTTAATAAGTAGTAGGATATGGATCACGGGATCGGTCAATTAATGAAACACATTAGTTTGCCAACGTTTCGGAATATTTAATTCCTTCATCAGCAGATGTTGCTACAGCCCTGTAGGCGCCTGTAGGTATCGCCTGTAGGCGAACATGATATTTGACCTGGTTGTGTATTAGTTAGCCCTGATGAAGGAATTCAATATTTTAGATTTTTAGAGTTTTAGATTTTGTGGCCCTCTGCGATGAGTACGCACTCTGGAATTTTGAATCGACTGTTCTTGAGAATGTAGGAAAGATTTTCAAACAGCGTTCATTATGAGAGTAAGACATAACCTATCCCGAATATATGATTTCAACTTCTTTTTTACAAATTTCTTTCCTATCACTTCTCCAACATTTTCTGTTGATCCTTGTGGAGTTAGTAAGGAATAGTTGTAACTGTCTCACATACGAGAATCGGTTTGTCAGAGATGGAAAAATCCCCAACGCTTCCTGTTTTCAGGTGGCCATTTTGCCGCTTGCAAGGTGACCATAGAGACTCCCACAGACGTGCACTATTCATGAAGGTATAAGGTCGTACCTTAGGCCTAAGGTAAGACGTTATGACTTCAAGGTTCGTCTCGTGACTGTTAGTGCATAACGTCGCTACCTTACGCGTGGTACTAAAACTCCCTATTGTGCCAGATATTCTACAGATATTAATGTCTAATGCAGACGATGCCGACCGATCTACATCCTCGGGTGCGTTTCATTAATTTGTGGCCAATATTTCGGAATTGTTCATCACAGCGGCGTAATTGTTTTCCAACGTCGAGTTACGGAAATTACTGTTCTTTCTGATACTTTTTACGCCTTTTTTGATCATTTTTATTCCTTTGATATTGTACATCAAATATCCATATACTTTACTGTTTATGATAGGAACATTGATTTGCTTGGTAATTCGTATTAGGCATATTCTTGTAATTATTAATAACACCTCTGGGCTTCAACTTGCATAGCCCCAGGAGTTCACACGATAGATTTCACGTGATAAGTGAATCCGAATGTAAGAGATAAAATCAGTAGACAGGGCTTAACATAGCATGTTTGCGTCGTTTTTACATTCTGCGGATCTATGGCAAGACAACTGATGGGTTCGCCTTTGGTACTCTAAAGACTCGTCACAGAGGGCATTTGAGAAACTGGCTTATACTGCGTTCATTTCCAACTTATAATCATTCAGCAATCGTTCGATTCGTAGGTCGCATAGTACTTTCAGTACCACAATGTTTTTGTATTTGGAAACCGTTATTGCATTGGTAGAGTTGTTATCTGCAGGTTTATCCCATTAAGGAAAATACAGAATGAATTAAGAACAGTGGCGTATTAAGGCTGTATTAAGAGGTAGCCTTCAATATCGTTTTGGAGCAGCTTTTGTGTGTTCAGAGTACTAGAATTCGTTTCGACACGGGAGTGCTTTGAATGACTCAAACCCACAGAAACCCATAAAAAAGAGTCGTTGTTGTCCTGTCGTAAAGATAAGCCGAGCGCATTGTTTTCTGAGGTCATCTCGAAGAACTTTCGACATCTATTGCGTTTCTGTGCCCATAGACTTAACGTATTTTCTTTCATGTATTTTCACAAAAAGATAAAGGAGAACCCAATATCGCTTAGGAATGAATGTTTGTCGTCTAAAGATTTTTAAAAGGCCGAATTGTAGCATTTTCTTCAGTATTACATAACGTCACTATTTATTTTCTCAAAAGTGTATTTACGTAGAATTAATATGCTTTCTTGTTGCAATGAAAAGAGTTTATTGAATTTAAAATAATGAATCACTAGTGTGATTATTTCTTATTTTATCCACGTTTTGAAAGAGCTCCAGATGGTGCTTGGAAGGGGAAAAGTGTTCGTGAGAATGTGAGCAGCAAATTCATAGACATCGGAGAACAAGACTGTCGAATGATGAATATTTATATTCTTTTTGCATGGTTTTCAAATTTTATTTTGTGACACTAGTCAATGTTTTCTTGACTGAATGTATGCTATCTTGTTAACTTGTATGTTTCAAGCACACGCAGTCAAGTACTTCTGTTCCTTCAAGACTAGACATGATGTAACCCGCGCACGTTTTCTTAGACGCATGAGAAAGGAGTTGTTTATTTCAACAACAGTTCCATCAAATCAAATCTATAGCTCATATCAGTTTTCCAAGGAAATGAAGTTTGTATTGTATTACAGCAAATATTTTTGGTTATTAAATATCAACAACGCTTGGTTATTCATTATTCAATAGCATGAAGTAAAAGGACGCGGGGAAAGGATTTCAGAACTCAAGAAAATGTGCGAGTCTAATAATAATCTTAGTAAGTCAGTATTGTTGTTTTTTTTTTTTTAAAATCATGAGGACCTTGACTGGATGTTAGTGGTCCGAATTACTAGTCTCTATGTTCGTTTTGTTTTTGTTATTCTTTTATGTAATTGTTTGAATGGGATTGTGTAATAAACTTAATTTATGTATCTTTCTCCGACACAAATAGTCAACCATTGTATTTATTAAATAAAACGGATGACGGTGAAACTGCATTTTTTTACTCCACACCTTGATTCCTTGATTCTCACACGCACGCCACTTTCATGAACATTAAATAAGATGCATTTGCTGAAATTAAATGAAAATTATTTACCTTTAAGCTTTTACTCGTAAGCTAACTGTTTTCAAGTGTTATATGCTGTGCAAAGCTGTTAAGAAAAATGTATTATTTTCTGTCCTAAATTTAATAAATTACTGTTGGCATCGTATTAAATTGTATTCAGCTCTGTCTTTAACAAACAACATACTTGATCAATCGATAGTGAACAATAGACATTTTTTCAATTTGTCATTAATAATTAATTTCAAATTACATATTTTCCAATATTTATAACAATGTATGGATACCCATAATAACTTACGAGTGTCTCGGATTTTTGCACTCAAAAAGTTTGCACATCTCTTACATTTGTGTGCCTGGAATTTGATCCTATGATATAAGTATTTCCATTATGGTATATGCTAGCCAGTCTATACTGATGTATAGACTTGCAGTTTCACGTGATACCAATTGTAATGAAAATTGTGAGGAAAGACAGTCCGAATTCGTATGGTAGAGATTTGCATAATGGTTCCCATAGAACCGAGAGTAAATTACGGGATTACAAATTCGGAAGCCTTTGTTATATTTTGAATTCCAGGTTTATTCTATTTGTTGTAAACGGTTTTGTTGTGTTTGATTCAGCTGAGCCTTTATCAACACAAGACATTCAGCACACCAAACTGCCGTCTAAGACAACATAATCAGCAAATTGAAGCTGTTTCTTACAAAAAAACTGTCGATTTCTATTGGTCTTTTAAAAATATTTCCAGAGTATCTTAGAAGAAAAATGTTTATTCATGTGCTAGTCTTTACGTATACATTTCGTCAAGAAAGTTGAGATGTTTCAATATGACAAATTTCACAATTTCATCTTCAGTTCTAACATATTTTTCATTAGAAGGTAACATTTCAATAATAATGTTTGCTCTTCTATGACAATGTTATGGAAAGTATTAAATTACTTTACCTGTTTTACATTGTAGAGAAATATTCGCCGTATACTTCTCGCATAAGAACAATATTAACTTAGCGTAAAAAATAAAACCGAGTGCATGATTGATCTTATAATATTATCACAATCTTAAATAAAATAAATAAAAATTAATACAATCAGGCATTCGGTTTTATTTGATACACTATGTCAATATTGTTCTTACGCGAGAAGTACACTGTTCATTATCTGAATTTTAATCAACACTCGTTAAGTCATTCACCTGATTCAAATCTTCAGTCATTCGATCCGTCATCTTCCTTTAGGTTTGTGGAATATTGGTTCTTATGTTTTGGCAGTGATTGAGAATCTCGTGTTTGATCAATATAAAAAATTCCAGTCCCTAATTAAGCTCACTTCTGCAGTATTTTGTAACATGAATAGTTAAAAAAAATTAGCTTACACCAGAAATTTGTTCTAAATCAACGTGATCCTCAACATTTTCTCTGGAATGTGTGTTTTTTTAGAGACGTGGATTTTTATGGAATCTGACCTATCCAAAAGTTTACATTGACAAGCATCAAGTATTACAGCCTGTTACCAATTCCTTCAAAACATTTTCTTCAAGAAAATCACGTCATTTATCCTTCTCCCAGATCAAATATATAAACTAATAGACATCCAAAAATTCCTTCAAGATGACAAGCATCCTTGAAGAAAATCTTCATTGACTACGATATACTAATATTTATATACTAATGGTGTCTGTTTCAAAAGTGTTCCTTATTTGGCAGCAAAAGCAAGTGAAACAACGGTATACAATATGCTGTGATATTTCTTACTAATTTGTAAAGCATGTATCATTCTTTCAGCTTTGAAACAAATATTTAATTCAATCATTTTTCATTTATTTTAAAAGTGGATTAAAGACATATCACGTTCGATATTAAGCCCTCTACCAGAAGGCATATGCACTTAATTTAAGATATATTATTAACTTACGGAAATAAATAAAAATATTTCAATAATTTATTTAATTATTTATTTATTTCAAAACTGAACTTTACTATATCTGATATTTACGACGCATGAAGATAAAAGCTACATTTAAATGTTCAGATGTTAAGAAAGCCACAGTCAGTATCGACATTTCCTTTGTAGATCAGAAATGTTTGGAAAAACTTGGACGAGAGGTAGGTCATGACCCAGAAACTGTTTGACAATAGTTGATACAAACTAAAATACAATAAAATTGTTTTAAGTAGCACGAGTGGAATCATTTCATGATTGCTTTGCACTAATATTTTTTGTGTTAAAAATAAAGAGTACTAATAAAAAGTTCCCGTGTCAATATAGCACCTAATGATATAAAAATTGTTGCAAAAGAAAAAAAATTTTACTTGTGTTTTAAGGATGTAATGGATTCGCAAATAAATGTCTATTGCAAAGTTATGAAGACGTGATATGTCGAACTGCAAAGTTATGGAGATAAGTTAAATGAGAATCTGTGATATTGTACTATTGGTACTGAACTGCTCTTAAATTATTCCTTCGTATCTCGGATTATAACTTTCTTTACGTAAGTTTATCTTTAATGGGATGAATCATTTGATAAAATTATGAGCATAACCATGTATGGTTCCAAATATCAAGCGCGTTAAACATCGCAGAAAGTAAACTACTGGTGCTACAACAACAGATACTTTTCTGTATTCTAAATTTGCAGTTTTCGAAAATTCAAAACAGTTCAACGAAAATTAGATGTCTTTTAGGGTTTCTTTGTTCTATCTCTGGAAAAAGAATTGAAGAAAACTTTGGGAGTGAGTTTTGGGAAAATCTGTTTTTATAAGTTGCATAAATTTCGAGCACAAATTACATAAATACTACTTTTCTTCGAAAAAATTATATATTACATTTTTCGAAGAGGTTTAAGGCACAAGTCTCTATTTTCAATTTTCTAATTTTTAAATGGTAAAATATTGCTATTTCCGAAAATACAGAGAGTTTGTCGGGAATGAGACTAGCATCACTTTTTACCGTCCTTTGATGCACACAAGAAGAAAATTTAAAGAAAAAAATTATATCTTTATTTCAGAAATAAGTTTTAAAAAAATTAAAGATTCTATATTTCACACAACATTACGCGCAAAAAAATTTAAAATTTGCCTTTAAAAACAGATTGCATTCAGAAAAAATCGCGATTTTCAATATTGTAGTTGCAGGAAGACGCCAAAAAAGGTTGAACTTTTGCAATATTCGAAAAATTGGGAATTTGAAAAAAAGTGAGACCTGCAATTCCATTCTCTTAAGCGACCATTCTCTTAAGTGATCATTCTGTTAAGTGGCCATTCTCTTAAGCGATCATTCACTTAAACATCTTTTACGCTAGTCGTGGACAAAATTTAAGCCAAGAATTTGAAGTCAATTTTGAGAAAACTTTGAAAATGTTGAGGGTTAAGGTACCCTCAAAAATAGAATTCTCCGTTCCAAACTCAGTGTGCCTTGAGCTTATTTAACTAGATCTAGGAATATCGTTTCAATTTTGAAGAAAATTGCGTGAATGCTTTACCGATGATCACAGACGGACAGATGGACAGATGAACAGACGTTTTGCCGTCAACCTATTTTTAGGTATCAAGTACCCACAAAACGTGGAATATGACTGTTATGTTCGAGGACGTAATTTGATATGCATAGGAAGAAGATGTATTCACTTTTTCCTTACCAGAACCCGTCAAAAACAAATTTTCTGTCAAAAGTTCACCTTTTTCCTGTGCAAGGTTACAATTCTTTCTCTCCTTACGGAATAAAAAAAGTAAAAATTTTTTTTTTTCAATTCCATCTCGAAGGAAGTTGTGTGTTGACCTCATTCATGTTAACCAGACTTGACCGTGAGCGAAGTCTAAGGAGAATACAACAAAATCGTCTCCTATATTATTTCAGTAGTATACATAACTTTTGCGGCTCTCACAGGCAACCAAACTTTATAAATGAGGTCTCTAAAGAAAGAAAATCACACGGAAACGTGACAATGCATTTTGATTTTAAAAATTCGTTGAAAAAAAAACGCATTTAAACATTCATGTCAAATGCAACCCTCAACACTCGACCGGATTTTTAATCTATATTGTTAAATAACTTCCAAACGAAGCGTTTTAGAATCTTAAAAACTACAATTTTGAGACCAAAAGCCTCACAGAAACGTTCTTCACACCGTAAAATGCAGGATAAGATTTTCTTGAACATTTTCTTAAACTTTTGCTGGTTCCACGCTTCTCGATTCAACCCACCCGTTCAGAGCCTGTAGAATTTGTAACTGTAGGTAAAATTAAACTAATTACTTGATAATCTATGTAATTGAATTACACGGGTGTACATCTCTGCTCGGTAATAAAGTTAAATAAGAATTGTTTGTATTGACAAGAGTGTATTGTATTGTTATCAGTTACAAGGAGACATATAGAACAAGTCTCGGAGTGTAATATATATATATATATATATATATATATATATATATATATATATTACAGGTTTAATATGGAAATAGAAAAATAGAGAAGAGAGTGGCGATTAACATGCCAGAGAGTTTTTTTGATGCCCTTATTATGGCCATTATTATCCGGTGGAGTTGATGGAGCAGAAGACGGATGCGAAATTGGAATTGGGGAATGTCATCTATTTTGTTTATCTAATTATTTAATCTAATAACGATACTTTTTCAAAAGTTCTGGATATTCAGTGTTGGATTGATTGATTGTTTTTTTTCGTGTTTCCGGGCGCGTCAACTGCTTTGGTCATTAGTCCCGTTAGTACAGTGCATGTTCTTTTCTCGGAAGATGGCGGTGATCTTTCCCCACTGGATGGCGAGATCCGGCGCCGACCTACCGACGGCTACTGGGGTTTCCCCCTAACCAGGACTCTCCCACCAGCGAGGCACCGCCCCAGCCGGGACAAGCTCTAAGCTCCCGACCGGTCTCCCGGAATATGTAGTAGTGTAGTGAACGTTAGTGTAAGTGTGTGTAAGGGGAGAGAGAACAAGGAAGAGGAAGGACAGCGCGGTCCGTGGCCCGTTTGGTAGGGTACTGCTCCGGCATTTGCCTGGTGTTGATCGGAGAAAGCACGGAAAACTACCGATCAGAGCAGCCAACCGCTAGAGTTCTCCTCCAGACAGGAACTGAATTCGACCTAGCTGGAAAGCTAGTGTTGAAAATCCTGCCGCCGCGGGGAGTGGGAACCTAGGACCTCCCGGTCAGAGGCGCTGCAGTGACATCAGGTGATGCACTAAGCTATCGCTTCCGGTTCAGTGTTGGAAAATTCTACATCTCTGGCTATGGGGGTAGATTACCGGGCACGTCAATTGCAATTATTGTTGTTTTATCTTGGGATGTAGCGGAGTCTTCCCTTATTGGATGGTGAAATCCGGCGCCGAACTCGGGGATTTCATTCTCCATGTATATCCTTCAGCAGGGTTAGTTAGTTAATTTCTTATTTTACGTGGTGAGACTCGGGCCACCAGGCCCGCTCTTCCGTCTAACCACGCAACTTTCGTTACGCTCCTTTCACCACCTAGCAAAGAAAGAAGGTATTATCTTGGGCGACGAAACAGGCGGATCTCAATTTTGCTCAGAGGCTTCTTTTAGGCTTGAGGATCTTTTACATGCAGTAAATCTATTAACATGGGACAGCCGGCTTTACTTCCCCTCCAAAGGAAGGATTTTTTCAGGGCACGACCGTGCAGGGCACGACCGTGCAGGAATAAGTTCTAAGCTAATTCAACCTATCTATTCTAGCAACCTATCTATTCAAGCAACCTATCTATTCAAGCGAGAAAACATTTGAGGAATATATTTTAAATAGCGGTTTCAAGTAAAAGTATTTAGTGATCAAATAAATTGTGATAGTGATAAATTTTCACAGTGAGCTTAAAACGCTAAAAATGTTATTGTAGTGTTTAATGAAATTACTTGTAAATTATTTGAAATAATAAATATGAATTTAAGTAGAACCTATTTTAATGTTAGCGGCATTTCATTACATGCATTTTTCCATTTCATACTAGTCATCTCTCGACAAATCAGCCAAAATTTCATGACTATCTTCCTAATGGATTGAAACTGTAAATCGTTTTAAAAAGACGAAACAACACTGAAAATTGTCTTTACGGTTTAAATTTTTCTTCTATCAACTCAGTTTCATAATTATGATTTTTATGTTTGCATTGTTTCAGAGAGTATTATAAAAAAACTACTAAAACTTCATCAAATTTGATTTTACTTAGCCTCCTTATATCTCTTATGAAGACATCCCACTCTGAAAGTTTAAAATGATAAACCTAATTATAAGAGCATTAATAAGGCCATATTAAGGCCAACGTAAAATATGAGGATTTTTTTCTAAGTTCACTTTTTCAAATACTCCATCTCAAATTTTTCGTTATTTTGTTGTCAAATTGCAGCGGAGATATTGCAGTTTATAGTGGTGAAAGAGTCTCGATGATAAATTGGAAAGTGCCATTTTGCCAAAGTTACATTTTCATTTTTGTTTTTATTGGCTTAGGAGAACGATACGTACGTACACTTATTATTTGTAGATCTTGCTTTTATTATTTAGTGATTGTTGCTCATGCATTTGAAATGTATCTGAAGCAAATTTTTGAAGGCGGAATATTCTGTATGTATCAGATACTCCTATAGGCAGCGGCTGAATTATACCTAGCTATGTAGCTAGTGTTTAAAATCTACCCACCGTCAGGACTCAATTCCTCAGGCAAAGGGAAGTTTGAGTTTTTAGATATGACAACAAGACAGTAATCTGAATGACATTCAGATAAAACAATTTGGACAAGCGGTTTTTAACAAATCACGCGTGTTGCTACGTCTAAAATTTCAGGGGGGTTGTAATTGTATGGATAGAACGTAGATTCACAGGAACAAACACTGTTAGGTTTTGTTTAATATTGATTTAGTGGTGAGTTGTAGTTGACATTTTCATAATTGAAATGATTGAAGGCGTTGTCATTGTCAACAATACTATTTATTTCAATAAGAGCAGCTTTCGATGGCTTAGCCATCATCATCAGTTTCGGAAAACTGCGATGCTGTTCTTATTTAAATAAATAGTATTGTTGACAATGACAACGCCTTCAATCATTTCAATTTGTTTAATGTAACGATTAAAGAGAAAATTGCCATTGGGAGAATAAACTATACAGTGTCCGCAAATTATTAATGCATTTTCCATTTGTTATTTTTAACTGAGCTTACAAAAACGGGAGATGGCCGTGTCCCTGTCAGTACCCTCCCCTCGCCTCTAAAAGTAGACTCGCCTGGGCCATTGAACTGGCCTTGACTGGGCGACAGCGGATGTCAGTGAATTGTTGCCGTCGTTACTCTCCATGTTACGGGAAACCAGCCTTTTTGCGCCGCTTGCTCTGTTCTTGATTATTGTTCCTTTTTTGAAGTATGTAAATGTCAACATGAGTGTCATATCAAAAGCTTACCGGAAACGGGGATTGTATCATTAAACTAAAAATAAATATCAAAAATCGGTGAAGTAAATGTGTATGCTTCAGTGCACCGTGTTGTCATATATTACTTATTATGTACTTTGTCTCATTCTTGTTACTCTTGTTGAAGTGCAAGCAAGTAATTAAAATTTTAAAGATCAAGTCTTTTATAGCAGTTTTACAAAAATAATGACGTATTATAATGATTGAGATAAATAATAATGGGATTACAATGTTGTCAATGACGCAGCCAAAATTGTTTTTGGGGGAGGCTGTAAGTGTAGTATCCAGTCGTCCTTTCAAGAATTTTTCATTTAACCTACTCTGAATTTAAAATTTACTTTTATTTTCTGAAGTATAGTTACTTATAACATATTCAATTGAGATATTTAATGAGACATATTCAATTGAGATAATGAAGTAAAACTACATTTTATGGGCTCAGAACAAAAATCACCAAACTGACTACATCACAAAATAGAGAAAATGTGCTTTTAAGTTACAATTCGAATAGAAAATTGGGAAGTTTCCTCTGAGGAAGAAGTGAATTGTACTCATTATGATATACCTACAGAATATAATTTAATACCCACTACATATGCAAAGTCAAAATACTTACCTAATATTTTCTACAAAAGCACTTGGCTTTCTTCAATTTCAAAAATGGTAAAGCAAATTCCTGATAAGTGCATTCATCTTGCATTCATTGAGAAAACAATGATGTGAAATTGGAATTATTTATTTTATAGTATTAGGACTAGTCATATGCAAAATAAAATATTCGCTGAGAGCAAAATAGTCATCAGAGAGAAATAAATCAGTCTGTGATTTTCGAATGTTCAGCTTTTAAATACTTTTTCAACTTATTTTTGAATCGCAACATATCACGCCAAACCAACTTTTGGCTTTCTGTCCGTCCGTCTATCAGTGCGAACCGATTTAACTAGAAAACTACTGAATATATAAACATGAAATTTCAACACATTACAGATAATATCTATGGGAACCAAATTAGTTTTTCTTCTACCCTGATATCGCAATCGGTTCCGAAGTTACAATTATTTCAATGTTTCCCCTCCCCCACCACAATGTCTTGCTCTGCCTCGACTCCCTGGCGATTGGCGTGGAACTTGCAGCGTGCGGGATTTTTTCGAGAGACCTGTGTCATTTGACGACTGGGTGCAGAGGGACTGTTGTGTGGGGCGTCTGGCTTGGCGCCTGCCTGGGGGACACATCAATTGGTTTGGTTGGTTTGGTTTTTCCGTGTTTCCGGGCGCGTCAACTGCTTTGGTTATTAGACCCGTTAGTGTAGAGCATGATTTTTGTCTCGGGATATGGCGGTGGTTTTCCCCGCTGGATGGCGAGATCCGGCGCCGACCTTCCGTCGGCTAGTGGGGTTTCCCCCTAACCAGGACTCTCCCACCCGGGGGGCACCGCCCCAGCCGGGACAAGTTCTAAGCACACGACCTATCTCCTGGAATATGGTGTAGTGTAGTGCATGTTAGTGTGTGTGTAAGGGGAGATGATAGGACAAGGAAGAGGAAGGAAAGATCGCGCGCGGTCCGTGTGCCGTTTGATAGGGTACTGCTTCGGCATTCGCCTGGTGTTGATCGGAGAAACCACGGAAAACTACCGATCAGAGCAGCCGGCCGCTAGAATTCTCCTCCAGGCAGTGACTGAATTCGACCTAACTGAAAAGCTAGTGTCGAAAATCCTGCCACCGTCAGGACTCGAACTGGGTCACATAAAGCTGTCACCGTAAATGTTTCGCTAAGCCCAGTCGGCGCTATTTCTTGGTTCTCGCAGTGAAGACGTCATCTTTCCCACGATTCCGTCCTTCCCTATTTATTTAAATATAATAATAATAATAATAATAATAATAATAATAATAATAATAATAACAACAACAGTATATGTATTTGGCATTATTGGGTTGGTAGTCCGACTTCCAGGCCACCGGCCAGCTACCGGTGTCCCCCATGTCTGGGCCTAGTTAAATTCCCATGCTTGGGAGTAAAGTGCGATATGACGTATTCTCTTCATCGTAACTAGTAAGGTCCGCCTGCCTGTGCTTTTGTTCGTCACGCAGCTACAGAAATTGCGATGGTTTTAAAGTTACCACTCTATTTTTGCCTCGACCGGGAATCGAACCCGGAACCACAGTACGGGAAGCTAGTACGCTGCCCATGAGCTTTCCCAGAGGCATATAACAACAACAACAATAATAATAATAATAATAATAATAATAATAATAATAATAATAATAATAATAATAATAATAATAATAATAATAATAATAATAATAATAATAATAATAATAATAATAATAAAAGGCTTTCGACTCCTCCTTAGGCATGGTTGTATTTGTGGCTGTCCCTTCATCACTAATCATCATCCTATCACCTCATAATTCATAATTCAAGGCTTATCAACCTTGTGTTACTGAGGGGTGCAGCCGAAAATCTGATCCTCTTAATTACACACAATATCTCTCCAGGATGGAATCACCGGTAGCGGTAGCTCAGTGCATCAACTTATGTCACTGCAGCGCCTCTAACCGGGAGGTCCTAGGTTCCTACTCCCCACGGCGGCAGGATTTTCGACACTAGCTTTTCAGCTAGGTCGAGTTCAGTCGCTGTGTGGAGGAGGATTCTAGCGGCCGGCTGCTCTGATCGGTAGTTTTCCGTGGTTTCTCCGATCAACACCAGGCGAATGCCGGAGCAGTACCGTACGAAACGGGCCACGGACCGCGCGCGATCTGTCCTTCCTCTTCTTTGTCCTATCCTCTCCCCTTGCACACACACTTACACTAGCATGCACTACACCATCCCATATTCCGGGAGACCGGTCGGGAGCTTAGAGCTTGTCCCGGCTGGGGCGGTGCCCCGTTGGTGGGAGAGTCCTGGTTAGGGGGAAACCCCGATAGCCGACGGTAGGTTGGCGCCGGATCCCGCCATTCAGCGGGGGAAGATCACCGCCATCTCCCGAGAAAAAACGTGCACTACACTAACGACACTAATGACCAAAGCAGTTGACACGCCCGCAAACACGAAAAAATCAATCCATCAAGAAAAAAACCGTTGGCGGGCACCACAACAGGAGAGATTTCTATTCAGTGTGTGCGTGCGTCCGCTCAAGCGCTGCTTTTCCGTTGGCGGCGCTGGCGGGCGGATGAGCCGGGGGTGGCGGCGGAGGGGGAGGGGGCATTTGCAAGTCGAAGGCGGCGCCGGCGCGTGTCTCCGCCCGCGCCGCACGTGGCAATCTCAGTCGACGCGGGAAGAGCTCCCTCCCCCGCGCCGGCGCGCCCGCTCCGAATTAATGCGGCTTCAACGACCGTAACGTTCGTTTGACTTTAATGAGCGGCTGCAGCAGCGCGGCGCGGGTCGTCCTCTTACGGTGTGCGCCATCTCGCGGCCCCCTTCCACGCTAGCGTTGCTTCCGGCGTGCTTGATATTTTATTCGTTAACAGAGTCTTTCAAGAATTAATGATGTGTCTCGTATTATTTCACCGGTAGCGGTAGCTTAGTGCATCACCTGATGTCACTGCAGCGCATCTAACCGGGAGGTCCTGGGTTCGAGTCCTGACGGCGGCAGGATTTTCGACACTAGCTCTTGAGCTAGGTCGAATTCAGTCGCTGCCTGGAGGAGAATTCTGCTCTGATCGGTAGTTTTTCGTGTTTTCTCCGATCAACACCAGGCGAATGCCGGGGCAGTACCCTAACAAACGGGCCACGGACCGCGCGCGATCTGTCCTTTCTCTTCCTTGTCCTATCCCCTCCCCTTACACACACACACACTAACATGCACTACACTACCACATATTCCAGGAGACCGGTCGTGTGCTTAGAACTTGTCCCGGCTGGGGCGGTGCCCCGCTGGTGGGAGAGTCCTGGTTAGGGGGAAACCCCAGTAGCCGACGGTAGGTCGGCGCCTCGGCGCCGGATCTCGCCATCCAGCGGGGGAAGATCACCGCCATCTGCCGAGAAAACACATGCACTACACTAACGGGACTAATGACCAAAGCTGTTGACGCGCCCGGAAACACGAAAAAACCAAACCAACCAAATCGTATTATTTCGTAATAAATTGAAGGGATCGTAATAAATTGATACGCTTGATAAATTGATACGTAATAAATTGAAGGGCTTGTGGCGGAGACGAGATAAGTCACCTCAAGTCTCCCGCTGCTCGTAGATGTAAAGGAAACGGTGCTAACATGTATTTCTGATTATTTTTAATTTAATCTGCTCCACGTTGCTCTTGCCATTGAAACGAACCTATAACGTCTGTTAAATATTTATTTAATTGATCTGATCATTAAATCGCAATTATTTGATGCCAGGACAAAAAATTATATTCAATTCTATAGTTTCAGTTGCCCTACTCTGCTCACGTATCAATTTTATAATTAATAATTTCCTCTTGTTATAGTATTATGATATCAATAACTTACTTCAATAACATTTATTTTGTTAAATATTTCTTTAGCTGTAGGCATCGACATACGACGGATTATAGCTTACTTGACCGTATGCAGACGGGGTCTCCATTCTGATCAACGATTTGTGGAATTTTTTGTTTGACTAAAGGAATTCTTTGATTGATTGCAATTTAATATAAATTATCAGCCTTTTTTAAAATAACAAATAAATTTACTGCAGTTCATTTAATAACACTACCTAATGAACTCACATTATACTAATTACCATTCTAGATCATAATCATTCTTTGTAAAACTCAAATTAAATGTTCGTTACTTCCTTCGTATCCTTGCGCGCATTTAGAACCTGCTCAACGCGCTACTACTGTGGCGTCGTGTCGCTAAAACAGCGTGGACACGTGGTAGCTGAAAAGCTAGTGTCGAAAATCCAGCTGCCGTCAGGACTCGAACCTAGGACCTTCCGGTCAGAGGCGCTGCAGTGTCATCAGTTGATGCACTGAGCTACCGCTCCCGGTGGCAACGGTTTTAATATTGTATGTATTTGGCGTTTTGGGTCGGTCGTTCGACTTCGCCGGCCAGCTATCGGTGTCCTTCTTGCCTGGGCCTAGTTAAATTCCTGCATTCCAATATATATATATATATGACGACCATGGCATGGGAAGCTAGTATGCTACCCATGAGCCATCCCAGAGGCGGTTTTAATATTAATTAGGTCCAGGAAACAACAGGCTCCTCAACTCACTCATTTTCTTGACGTTTCCTCAACAGGGCACATGATACTTAAAAGTATTTTAGGTAGTCTAAATGGTTTTGCTACTTTTTAGTCTATACGCCAAAAAGTGTTGCTTCTTTTTAGTCTATTTCGAATGAAATACCCTTTTTGCTGATAATGGTATCGCAAAATAAAAATAATCTTAAAAATATCCTATATTCCAAAGTTTACAGATTGTAAAGCGAGACAATGCTTTACTTCAAATCCATCCAGATATTAAAGAGAAATAGAAAAGAAAAAAAAAAAACATTCTTAGAAAAATAATGGAAAGGTAGTAAGAGATTGGAATATCGTAACTGTTAATTAATGGAGAAATTTAAAACCAAATAAAGAAAATTCTATTCAAAATCAGCAAAACACAAAAAAGAGTAGCATAGTACAGACATCCAACGATAATTAAACACAAAAGAATAACCAAAAAGATGTTCACTTACATTAGCAGTAAAACACCAATGAATTGAATGAAAGAGAACAAAAAAAGGGGAAGAAAGAAAAATTTTCAGGAAAAGGTAAAGAATAAAACACGTATAATGTGAACACTCAAAGAAGAGCAACAGAACGCAAGGTAAGCATGGTTCAATATTGGAAAGAAAGAAAGAAAGAAAGAAAGAAAGAAAGAAGAAATAAATGAAGATATTTATTTCACAAGATCCTTAGCTGCCCCAAATCAAAAAGAATAATATTTGTGATATACGCAACGTGTACAAGGACGTTTTCCGTATCACTAGACAATAATCTTCATGTCGATTAGCACATAAAAAATAAGTAAGGAGGTAAGTCCTCTAACCCCTAAGCTCTAAAAATTGCGCAAAAAGTAAAAGAAATCAAATCAAATTTAAATATCTACAAAATTATTTTTTATTTAAAAAATACATGATTGATAGATTCATTATCGGTGATTCTGGGTGCGTCAACTGCTAAGGTCATTAGTCCCGTAAGTGTGGTTATGTTTTTTTGGGGAGGTGGCGATGGATCTTGCCCCTCTAGATGGCGAGATCCCACCATCGCCTGCGGGGTTTCCCCAACCAGGTATCTCCCATCAGCGGGGGAACCGCTCCAGCCGATACAAGCTCCTGACCGATCTCCCGGCATGTGATGTTATGAAGTGCATGTTAGTGTAAGTGTGTGTAAGGAAGGGGATGGGATAGGACAAGGAATGGGAAGGAAAGAACGCATGCTGTCTGTGGACCATTTATTAGGGTACCGCTCCCGCATTCGCCTGGAGTTGATGGGAGAAGCCACGGAAAACTACCGATCGAACCTGTGTCCCTGAGAATCGAGACTAATAATGGCGTCCGCATACTCAATTATCAAACTCAACATTTTCAATATTCACTAATATAATATCGATCAACTCATTCAATGTCTTAATATGATTACAAGGAAATGAATACTCTTTATGTGAAAATATGTCTATACTATTAGCATGCTTTTCTGATACGCACGTACTTAATATTAAGGTTCATTAAAGTTAATGGAGTTTAACTGAGATCGAGATTCTGAGATATTCTTAAGTTCTTGAATTTTAAAAAGGTTTTTTGATTCTGAAAATTACTTAATATGGTGTCAGTCTTCCTTCTTGTAAAAACACTAATAAAATAAGAATATAGCAATAGAGTGATATTAAAAATTTTGCACTTTGATTTTATACCAGTACATAAGAGTGAGTGCAAGCTAGATCTTTTTCCCCAAGTCCAAGTCTGTATAAGAGGCAGTGAAGTCAATAGAAGGACACAGTCCATTCATGGGCACCAATAGACGACCGTCCATTCATCCTGATTACTTATCCTCCAACAAAAACAAAAGAGACGCTCCGTAGATAGCAATCCCAGAATTCCACCGCAACGCTCGGAAGGATCGAACACCTGTAAACAGACACGGCTGAACGCATCGGTGGATAGCTCACACCTGCCAGCGATCGCTTCTTTGTCTCAAGCGTCAAAAAAGAAGCCCACTTTTTTCCACTCGGAAAAAGATAGTCGGTGGAGGCGACCGCTGTGCGGTACGAGGAAGAGCGGAAGCTGCGAGAGGGGTGCGGAGGGGCGTGGCGGGGGGGGGAGAGGAAGGGGGGGGGCAAAGCGAGGTGGTCGGAGCTGGAGAAACGCCACGAGGTGAGGCGGAGCGGGGCTCAGAAACAGTACGAACGGAGCGGAAACTATCGAGAGGAGTGCGGCGGGGAGTGGAGCGGAAGGTCGGCGGGGTGGGACGTGGCGGGGAAAAGCGAGGTGGTCGGAGCTGGAGGAACGGCACGAGGTGAGGCCGAGCGGGGCACGGCGGAAACATCAGAGGTGCGGCGGGGAGGGCGGGAAAGGGGAAGAGGAGCGGGGGGGGGCGGAAGGGCGCGGGGGGGACGTGGCGGGGCAAAGCGAGGTGGTCGGAGCTGGAGGAATGGCACGAGGCGAGGCGGAGCGGGGCACAGAAACAGTACGAGGAAGCAGAAGCTGTTGAGACTTTTGCGTCCCACTTCCTCTGATCCTTCTGCACCTGCCCTTCCACACAGTTCCTCGCCACCCCGCCCCTTCACCCCCGTGATCACGTAGGGTTGGTTCGCACTCCGCGAGGGAACTGGTTACTAATGAGCTTGTTCACTGAAAATATCTTGCCTGCCGGAGGCAAAAATTTAAAGAAAAATGAAAATAGTCGAAATGCACTTGGATGTCGCAAATGTGGGCTTTCGCTTCTTCATAATAATTCACAAACCATTTCCCTCGACACGCTGTAATCTCACGCCGTTTATCTCATAAAGTAATTTTGTTCATGTGACAATATATATATCATCGCATACAGATCACATTTTGCTCATGTGATCAGATGCATTAAATGTTTACATTAGATATACATTTTATTGTGATTACAATAACGAACATATTGTGAAGTATAGTCTAATTTATTAAAAATATCTTAAGAAATCGGAAGGCGCTAAAGGTCTACACGAATTGTTTGGACCGTTGCATCCTACTGGACAATTTCCGTTCTCCTCGTACTGATTGCGAGTTCGGTGATATAACGGTTAACTTACTGAGCTGTTGTACCCAAGTTTGAACTCGAGTTCAATCCCAATCGATGTCATGGATTTTTAAGGGCGAAAAAAAAAAAACTTTGTACGACTTCCTTCGGAGGGGAAGGAAATCCGGCGGTCCATGAGGTAGATTTGATGTACTACATATGAAATATGCTCAAGCCTAAAAGAAGCATCTACGCTAAATTACTAAAAATCGCATGTGTATTCGCCCGATTAATACCTGCTTTCTCAGTTGGATGTTGAAAGAAACGTAGTGGAAATTTGATTGGTCAGTCAGAATAGTGAGTCCGATGACCTGAGTCTCGCCACGTAAAACAAGGCATTTCCCGACTGAATCTTCTATCCTTTCCGCTCCTCCCACTGCGACCACCTCGCTCTGCCCCTTCCCACCCCACCCCTCCTACCTTCCTCTACCCGCCCCGCTCCTCTCCCTTCTTCCGTGTCACTTTGGACCCACCCCTCTCGACGCAAATGGTCCAGCCCGCTGGATCAGTGCGAGGGCCGCGGCGGGGCTGGCGCCCAGGTATCACCCACCCGCGGGGTAAGCCGCCGGTAAGCTGGGACAAGCTCTAAGCCGCCGACCGGTCTCCAGGCATGTGTGGTAGTGTAGTGCATGTGTCTGTGTAAAGATAGAAGATAGGACAAGGAAGAGATAGGGGAAGATCACGGTCCGTGGCCCGTTTGTTAGGGTACTGCTCCGGCGTTCACCTGGTGTTGATTAGAGAAACCACGAAAAACTTCCAACCAGAGTAATCTATTATTATTGTGGGAAGTGGCACCCTGGGCGCCCTGGGTGAGGATCCGGGGGCGGGGGCGCGGTGGGTATTCTCGTGGGAGGCGGCGGCGGCGCCGGGCCCCGTGGCCGGACACCGCGACCGCGGCCGCCGCCGCCGCCACCGCGAGGCCGTCTCGCGCCGCCGCCCTTCCCAGGCTCGAGTTTCCCTCGGCGACCCGCACTCTCACGGGCAGCGGCTCCGCACGCAGCGGCCAGCGGGCGCCCGCCCCGCCCCCGTCCCCGGATCCTCACGCAGGGCGCCCAGGGTGCGACTCCCCACAATAACACACTTTCGACACCAGCTACACAGCTTGGTCCAATTCAGTCGCTATCTGGAGGTGAATTTCAGTTGGAGGCTACTCTGGTTGGAAGTTTTTCGTGGTTTCTCTGATTAACACCAGGTGAACGCCGGAGCAGTACCCTAAAAACGGGCTACGGACCGCGCGCAATCTGTCCTTCCTCTTCCTTGTCCCATCCTCTACCCTTACACACACACTTACACTAACATGCACTACACTACCACATATTCCGGGAGACCGGTCGGGAGCTTAGAGCTTGTCCCGGCTTAGGCGGTGTCCCGCTGGTGGGAGATACCTGGTTGTGGAATTCCCCGCTAGCCGACGGTAGGTCGGCGCCGGATCTCGCCATATCGCGAAGTGGCCGCCCTCACGCAGGCCAAGGCTCCCGTCGTCCCTCACTAAGGGGTCCAGGGTTCGATGTTCAACCTTAATGGATCGACACTAGTTACATAGCTGTACACTGCATAGAATTCAACCTAGCTGACAAGCTAATGTCGAAAATTGCGCCGTCGGGACTCGAACCTAGGACCTCCCTGTCAGAGGTAATGCAGTGACATCAGTTGATCTAGATATGTGTGGTAGTTTATGATTGATTTTTTCGTGTTTTCGGGCACGTCAACTGCTTTGGTCATTCGTCCCGTTAGTGTAGTGCATGTTTTTTTCTCAGGAGATGGCTGTGATCTTCCCCGCTGGATGGCGAGATCCGGCGCCGACCTACCGTCGGCTAGTGGGGTTTCCCCCTAACCAGGACTCTCCCACCAGCGGGGCACCGCCCCAGACAGGTCAAGCTCTAAGCTCCCGAACGGTCTCCCGGAATATGAGGTAGTGTAGTGCACGTTAGTGTAAGTGTGTGTGTAAGGGGGAGAGGATTGGACAAGGAAGAGGAAGGAAAGATCGCGCGCGGTCCGTGGCCCGTTTGGTAGGGTACTGCTCCGGCATTCGCCTGCTGTTGATAGGAAAAAACACGGAAAACTACCGATCAGAGCAGCCGGCCGCTAGAATTCTCCTCCAGGCAGCGTCTGAATTCGACCTAGCTGAAAAGCTAGTATCGAAAATCCTGCCGCCGTCAGGACTCGAACCTAGAACCTCCCGGTCAGAGGCGCTGCAGTGACATCAGTTGATGCACTGAGCTACCGCTCCCGGTACAATAATAGACGTTTGACACCAGGTACACAGCTTGGTCGAATTCAGTCGCTATCTGCAGGTGAATTCAGTTGTAGGCTACTCTGGCTGGAAGTTTTTCGTGGTTTCTCTGATTAACACCAGGTCAATACCGGTGCAGTACCCTAACAAACGGGCCACGGACCGCGATGTTTTCTATCTCTTCCTTGTCCTATCCTCTCTCCTTATTCACACTCACATGCACTACACCACCACATATGCCGAGAGACCAGTCGGGTGCTTAGACTATGTCCCGACTGGAGCGGTGCCACGCTGGTGGGAGATACCTGGTTGAGGGAATCCCCGCTAGCTGTCGTTTTTCAGGGCCGGATCTCGCCATACAACGGCAGAAGTAAACTGCCACTTCCCGAGATAAGAGCATGCACTACAATTATTGTGGTGAAACCAGATAATACAAAACGCACACTCATAGAAATGTGAAGGCAAGGAAGTGTTTTAGCTATAAGTAATAGTCAGTGGAGTTCTTCGGTGTTTTTATGAAATACTACACCTAGTTTAGAGGTGAAATCGAAATATCACAGAAAAGACAAGTTGAAAGAGTGAAATTCTGAAAAGGAACGTACATTTATGTGTCATGGCATGCGTATTACCAATAATACAAACACAGTTTAATAAAAATATTACTAGTGATATATTATAATAGATAAAGTAATAATTAAGAATGAAAACAGAGCTTAACCAATTATAAGACAAAGGCAGTAGTTATTACCAATTAAGATCATTTTAGTAGTTTCCCAAAATTCTGGCGTGAAATAAAATTAGTTACGTGATGAAACTAAATTCTTTTCGTGTATCTCAATGGGCGATTAGCTTACTTACTTTGAAATATATATATCTTGTCTAAAGATCGCCAATTTTTAATTTGTTATATTTGAATTAATTTATTTTCAAATCCTGATTTTGTTCCAGTAGTGGCCACCTGAAAATAGCGAAATTTTGGTGATCAGACACTAGACTCAGTAATCGCCAATTGATATTTTTTCTACCACCTGAACATGCCTGATACCAAAAAAGACCAAAAATGTATCTTTCATGTTACTTTTTACAATGCCAATATTAAGTTGTTTTCAATTATATTTGAAAAATAAAATGAATGAAAAGAAAGAGATTATCTTCTTTCTATCCTAAACACTATAATGCGTTTCACGTCTCCAGGTTCTGCAATTTGAAGTTATTGCAGTAGTGGCCGCTTAATTCTGCCAACATTTTGGTTGTCATCAAGTACAGGACTGAGTAACGTCCAATATATATTCTACCCTCTCAACGAGTTTGAGACCAAACCCTACCGGTTCACGTCACTTCATTGCAGTGTCAATACTACACATTCCAGTCATATTAATGTAATCACCCGTCAAAGTCCTTATTAAGCCCCATTTGCAACGCTGACTGCTGCCAGACGAGCAGGAAGAGAGTCAATTAGGTTCTGGATGGTACCGACAGGGATATACGGCCGTGCTGACTCCAGTGCCGTAGCCAGCTGCATTAGGTTCCTCGGTTAGGGATCCATGGCGCAAACATCCCGATTGAGATGGTCCCACAGATTCTCGAGTGGGCTTAAATCGGGGAGATTCGATGGCCAGGGGTTTATTTATTTATTTATTGATTTATTTATTTATTTTACGTCAAAAAAACAGTTAAAAACTGCGTATGACGTCCTATGGGGAAAAGTGAATTGTGTGCACATTTTCAAAATTCTGTGATCCCTACACCAAGTCATATACTACTTAAATTTTGAATTTTGAAAGGGAGAAAAAAAACTCCCATGTAGTAAAAACTATTTTCAAAAATAAATAAGCGATAAATTTTGAGTTTACTGTAAACTCATCCTGTTGCTCTTCGAACCAGGCATGCACACTGCGAGCTGTATGACACCTGCTGGTAGATGCCGTCATGCTCAGGAAAAACGATCTGTTTATACGGGTGGATATGGTCCCCCAAGGATGGCTGCATACTTTTGTTGATCCATCGTGTCTTTCAGAATGACGACATCTCCCAGGGAATGCCACGAAAACATTCCCCACACCACCACGCTCTCCCCTCCGATCTAGACGCATCCGGCGGTCGTTGCAGGGTGTTTGCGTTCAGACGTTTCATGCCGTATACTAAAACGACCACCTGTCTGATAGAGCAGAAAACGTGATTCATCTGAAAAGGCCACCTGTCGCCACTCAATGGACGCCCAAGTGCGGTTTTGGCGTGCAAATTCCGGCCTTCTCCGCCGATGAACCGGAGTCAGCATGGGGCATGAACCAGGCTCATTCCGTTCAACGAACGTTGTTGAAGAGATCGGCTGGTAGCCCCTTGGTTCTTCTGGACGGTCAGTGGCTCTACAGCTGCGTGATTATCCGCCTCAAAGGCACCGGGGGGCAAAGTGGAACCGTTAAGCTAATAGCAACAATACATTATACATTTTGTTTCAATAAATATTGATATATTCTTCAGAAATCATTAGATACTTTCAGTTAAAACATATAGAAAGTCTATGCTGGTTTCAGTTAAACTGGTTCTTATTTCTTTAATTTTCTAGGAGTCTGCATTTTTTCCACTTTGCTCTAAGTTTGGGGCAAAGTGGAAGAAAGCTAATTAGATAATAATGTTTACTGCTTAAATAAATACTGGTGAATAATGTAAATCAGAATTTTAAAACATCGTATATTAATGTAATGAATATTTATATTAACTCCCTGTAAATTTTTACAGTTTTATATTTTTTTAAGTGGGTCCCTTGGTAGAACCTTTACTTTAAGATCTCACAAATAAGGGGATGTTATGATGACAGTTTTTACAGTTCTGCGGGTGAATTGGAATTTGGTCCTGATTTTGACACTGGAAAATTTTTTCAGGAGAAACCATCACAGACTGAGATTCCGCCTCTATTAATGACGTTGTGTGTGGCTTCCAATGTAGCTTTTAAAGATTCTGCAGAAAATTCACAATTTGTTGTGAATATACTTGAGGCCTTATTCTCGTTTTCTAAATCCAGAGAAAGCATACTGTGTTGTGGCTGCCCTTACAAATGCTTCTCCAGAGAGAACTGACTTCTTGGAGTGTCACCAGTCACTTACTCCTAAAACGACCAATTATAGTTGTAATAATAGTAAAAAATGTCGTCGTTGCAGTAAAAATTGAGGCAAAAGAGAATAGCAGCGTTCCAATTTGCCCCACTCGATGCTAGCACAAAATGATTAAAAATATTCATATTAGCAATACTTCTGTTTGAGAAATCCAAATGATCTGAATCATAAACTTATGAAAATAAGGTATTAAAACAAACACTTTCGTACTTCTGCATCGTTATACCAAAGACAGAGTTTTACATTATTTACATTTTTGTAAGACACAGAGGAAAATCTGAAAATAAAGCAATCATTGCTCTTCTGAACTGCTAGCCCCATGACACTTTCGCACAGTCTTGCCAACACAATTCTCGATAAAATACTTGTTCTGGAACTGAAAGGCCGCAAATCTGTGGTTTTTAAAAGCAAATTTATCTTTGCCCCACCTTCCCCTACACATCTCTACAGCCGTCGTTCTCCCCTGTCGTCCATTGCCCGTGGTGCACTACAGTTGCCTCGGCGAATGCCGGAGTAGTACCCTACCAAACGGGCCACGGACCGCGCGCGATCTGTCCATCCTCTTCCTTGTCCTATCCTCTCCCCTTACACACACACGTACACTAACACGCACAACACAACCACATATTTCGGGAGACCGGTCGGGAGCTTAGAGCTTGTTCCGGCTGGGGCGGTGCCCCGCTGGTGGGAGAGTCGTGGTTAGGGGGAAGCCCCACTATCCGACGGTAGGTCGGCGCCGGATCTCGCCATCCAGCCGAGGAAGATAACCGCCATCTTCCGAGAAAAACATGCATTACACTAACGGGACTAATGACCAAAGCAGTTGATGCGCCCGGAAATACGAAAAAATCAATCAATACAGTTGCCTCGGGGCCGGTTTTGGATATCACCATTTTGCCATGCTATACTTTAACCACGGGGGCATGCAAACACTTTACAAACTTAGCCGTTTCCGCCCTTGGTCCGAAAGGCAATAATCATGACCATTTGAACATAAATACGCTCCGTTTCTCCATTGCGACAACTACTGCAGTGCTTCCCGCTTCGTCCCAACAGGTTTTATAGTTGGTGCTGCTTTATAGTGTGTAGTGTTATTTCACTTTTACATGACAATGGACAATGGACATAGGTTACATTAACTTACTGGACTGAACCTTGTAATGTGTTTAGCATCTTCTTTTAATACAAGCGAAAAGAAATAAATTATATTCATTCTACTCCTCGTCACTAAAATATAGGCTCCACGTCCTGCAAGTGAATAGAAATTCAAAATTTTACTACTCAAATGTTGTGTTTGAAGTGACTCCTATTAACGCAGTGGCTAGTACTGGTATCGTACTAACCAAGTTTCTTCGAAGAACTACTTTAAAATGTTTACAGATGACGGTGCTGCAGATGGTGATGCTGTGGACCAAATCATGAAAGCATGTAAAAGTTGGGCAGATGATGGTTTGATGTAGGATGACCGATTGTAATTATAAGTGAAGATGCTCATTTGAGCAGGGGTTATGGAAATTAGCACACACCTAAACTTTCGGTCCACACCCAACAGGAAAATCGGAGTAAAATACTGTCGTCCTCCGTCAGCGCGTCAGCTGCCGCTCGCCGGAGATTCTTCCTCCTGCGGCGAGTTCCACTTCGCGCTTCTTGCGCCGACCGCTGCCGCTGCCACCGCCCTTCCGCCGCCGCCCGCCGCCGCCGCCGCACCGCGACCTCCGGCGCCGCCACCGCCGCCGCCCCGCCCCACTGCCGTTCCCACCACCACCCCACCGTCACCCTGTCGCCTCCGACTCCGCCACCTCCTCGTCACCGCCGTTCCGCCGCCGCCACAACCCCAGCGTTGTCGCCGCCGCCTTCACGCCGCCGCGACGCACTCACCCGTCACCACCGCTCCGCCGCCGGCACCGACCCAGCACTGTTGCCCGCCGCCGCCCAGCCCCCCCCGCCACTGCCACCGCCACCGCCACCCGCCACCGCCTCACCGCACCGCCCCGCCGCCCGCCCGCCGCCCCGCCACCGCCACCGCCCCGCCACCGCCACCGCCCCGCCACCGCCACCGCCACCGCCACCGCCACCGCCACCGCCACCGCCACCGCCACCGCCACCGCCACCGCCACCGCCACCGCCACCGCCACCGCCACCGCCACCGCCACCGCCACCGCCACCGCCACCGCCACCGCCACCGCCACCGCCCCGCCACCGCCACCGCCACCGCCACCGCCACCGCCCCACCGCCACCGCCACCGCCACCGCCACCGCCACCGCCACTGCCACCGCCACCGCCACCGCCACCGCCACCGCCACCGCCACCGCCACCGCCACCGCCACCGCCACCGCCACGCCACCGCCACCGCCCCCGCCCCGCCGCCCGCCACCGCCACCGCCAGCACACCGCCACCCCCACCCCACCGCCACCGCCACCGCCACCGCCACCGCCACCGTCACCGCCACCGCCAACGCCCCCGCCACCGCCACCGTCATTGCCACCGTCGCCACCGTCCCAGCTGTTGTCCGCCGCCGCACCGCCTCCGCGCCGCAGCCGCCGCCCCATCGCTGTTGGCCGCCGCCCGCCCGTTCCGGCGCGCGGGCACCAGCGGAGCGCGGCGCGCGGCCCTGTGCAGTGCGAGGAGGCGAGCGGAAGCGCCCGATTCCCGCGCTGCCGCGTTCTCAGGCGTCTCGCGCTCGCCCGGCCGCGCAGCGTGGAAGCAGCAGGCGCTGGCGTCACCGGACCGCGGACGGGGTGGAGGCGGGGTCGCCGGCGTGGCTGCGGCGCTGGCGGGTACGGGACTGTGTCAGGGGCTGCTTGGGTACTGGCGGGGCGCTGGCGGGCGCTGGCGGGCGCTGGCGGGCGCTGGCGGGCGCTGGCGGGCGCTGGCGGGCGCTGGCGGGCGCTGGCGGGGCCTGGGCGCGGTCGCGGTGAGGGCGGGCTCGCGGGTGGGGCGGGGCGCTGGCGGGGCGCTGGCGGGGCGCTGGCGGGGCGCTGGCGGGGCGCTGGCGTGGCCGCGGGGCGGGTGGGGCCGGGACGCTGGGAGGGGATGGCGGGACGTTGGCGTGGCTCAGGCGTGGTCGGGGTGGGGGCGGGGGCGAGACGTTGGTGTGGCGCGAGTGCGGCCGGGGACGGAACGTTGACGTGGCACGGGCGGGGCGAGGTGCTGTGGGGGACGGCGGAAGCACGGGCGGGGACCGTACGACCGAGGGCGGGGTTTAGGGGGCGCCCGCGGGTGCGGGACGCTGGTTAGGCGGGGGCGGGGTGCTGGGGGGGGCACGGTCGGGGACGACGAGAGCGACGGTGAGAACAACCGGCGTCGCGGCGACTGGGTTGGGCGGAACCCACAGCAGAGGCGGATGCTCCGTGGCGTGGGAGGTCGGGAGTGGTATCCTAGCTTCTCGTTCTCAGCGTTTTTCGTTACGCACACATACACACATTCACACACGTATTACATAAAATGCAGTATTTTGTTTCGTAACCCGAATACAAAATATGTGCTCAGAGCATGTTGCTGTAGTTTTTAATTTTAAATATGAAGAGGCGAGGAAACCAAATTGGAATTTAGAGAGTTTAGAATTTCTGTGCCCTAGATCATTGTAAAATATGTGCAAGTTACATGCAATGTTGAGAAAAATAGAAATATTGGATTCAGAATTTAATGGTTTCATTGTAAAATTACAATTAAAATGTCACGGTCAAATAACCACTACTTTTGAGTTCTTTAGAGGTGCAAGGAGAGTATACTACGGTGTTTCAGGTTGTATCGAATGTTTAGGGCAGATGAATGACCATTTTGCGACGTTGTACACTACGTTAATTCGATTCATAACTCTTTCGACACTCATTACTTTCTATTGAAATGGTGTACCGTGAGTTCTTGTTTAATACATTAATGTTTCAGACATTTAAGTATCTATGACTCTTTCTTAGTTTTTACTTTCATGAAATATAGTTTTGACTAGTACCCTGTAACATAGTGCTGTATAGTTTCACTTCAAATTCTGTGCGTATTGGAAATTAGTAATACAGAATGTCTTTCATTCAATTACAACATGCATAAATGTCCTTTTGACAGTGAGAATTTTACAAAATGCTCAAAATAATGAATGGACACGTATAATGTTTCAGAAGGCCCATATGTATTTTATGAAAAACCTTAATAGGTGTTTTGTGGGAATTTTTTTGTTCTGGCTAGGGTGTTGTGAAAACGTGCGGTTGTAGTTATTTTTTAGTTTATTTTATATTTATTTATTTCACTTATCTGCCTTTTGATTTACATAGGTATGTTTTATCCGTTTTGATGCCTTCCAGTTACCCAATTACAACATAAAATTGCAGGACATTCCAAGTAGAGTCCCGCAAAACTTGTACGGATAAAATGAATATTATTTCCAGGAGGATAATGAATTTATCGGAAAAATGAGTTGTTGGTGCTGCTGGGAAAATAGTTTTAGAAGGAAATAAGGCTGGTCTCTACAAAATGTTTTTGGAATCCCGGAAATGGTGAAGAGGTTCTTCATAAGGGAATATATGATGCTTTCACGGTAAACTGAAATCTTTGGAAAAAAATGGAATTTTGCTGATGAACGATGACTCTACTGTAACGATGGCAAGGTATCCGTGGATTAGTGATCTGTGTTCACTGGTGAATCTCTTGAAGAATTTATTTCTGAATGTTTGAAGATGACGGAAACTGCAACTGTTAATTACACACTTTCATATCTCTCCAGGATGGAATCACCGGTAGCGGTAGCTCAGTGCATCAACTGATGTCACTGCAGCGCCTCTGACCGGGAGGTCCTAGGTTCCCACTCCCCACGGCGGCAGGATTTTCGACACTAGCTTTTCAGCTAGGTCGAGTTCAGTCTCTGTCTGGAGGAGAATTCTAGCGGCCGGCTGCTCTGATCGGTAGTTTTCCGTGGTTTCTCCGATCAACACCAGGCGAATGCCGAGCAGTACCTAACAAAGGGGGACACACACTTACACTAACATGCACTACACTACCACATATTCCGGGAGACCGGTCGGGAGCTTAGAGCTTGTCCCAGCTGAGGCGGTGCCCCGTTGGTGGGAGAGTCCTGGTTTGAGGGAAACCCCACTAGCTGACGGTAGGTCGGCGCCGGATCTCGCCATCCAGCGGGGGAAGATCACCGCCATCTCCCGAGAAAAAACATGCACTACACTAACGGGAATAATGAACGAAGCAGTTGACGCGCCCGGTAACACGAAAAAATCAATCAATCAATCAGGCCGTCTTCTAGCTTGATTGCAAGTTTGTATAACAACCACTTTTTCCCTTTCATTAACTCTCAGATCCCTTCAAGGGTTATGTTAAACGTATAATGAATTATTGTTTCTGCAAAAGGATTTTATTCATTGAGAAGCAAAAAGTGTTTCGTTTAAAGCTTCCCGTTCTCTTCTTCCGATCGGCGAGTTTGAAAACTGAGCCTTCGTTTAACTTCTTATTTATGTTTCGTTCGTCCGCATCACATAAGACTTCATCAGCTCCTCGAAATGCACTGTGGTACTTGTATGCAAAATGGCTAACGCAGTTTACAAGACGCCAACAAAGCTCGTTCCGTCCATTTCAACAAAAAGAGCGGCCGCGTAGAATACTGTTGCTTCTGCTTATTGTATTGCCGTTTACACTATTGCTAATGATGTATCTATGGATGGCAAAAAAACATCGCTGTTTTCCACCAGAAACATTTTAAAAATTTTAAAATTTTAATTTTTAATTTTTTAAAGGGGTTTGGGGCAGCATCCACAGCCATATCGTTGTTTGGCGTCATCCTGTTTATCACGCTGCACATTTCGCCCATGAAATCTGAGGGACTTTTAGGTGGTTTTACTTCGGTGGTGTATGAATGGAAGTGACTAAAGGGTAAAGTAGCAAAACACGATGTTATTTATTGCTATTTTTATTCTTTACAATCGATAATATTTTTTATTAACATGCTATTAACATACTGGTAAACAAACAATAAAATATATCCATTTTACGCATTTAACTAAAAGTGGATAGGAAGTAGCATGTTTATTAGTTTATAATTAAAACATCGATGTTTTAAACATGGATGTTTCCATCGACATCGAAAACTCTTAAGTAAAGTATCGATGTTTGGGTAAAATTTGCCGTCACTAGATGTAACCGAAATAATAAATGAAGGATAAATTAGTTATTAATTAATCAGTAAATTAGCATGCAAATAATTCATTCAAAGATTCTGCTGCCCATGAACTTGTTTTCAGACATCCCTAATTTTATCATAAAAGAAACAATAATTCTGATAAGATCTATTTTAATTTTGTAGAGGTTCTATTTATATTTGTCTAGTTTTTCAGAACATCAAGTTTATGCAGTCAAATGTGAAAATGAATTACAATGTGAATGCTTACTTGAAACTACACGAAAACTACTCGTATTTTCGAAAAGTTGAACATGACCTTATTTCAAGGCCTGTCTTTAAGGAACAGATTTCATTTAAAGAAAATTTATTTCTTCAATATTAAACTTGTAGGAAGACGCCGAAAAAATTGTGAATTTTTGTAATTTTCGAAAAATTATATATTTAAACAGAAATGAGACCTGCAGCTTTCTCTTAAGCGTCTATTACCCTATCCAAAAACAAATTTCAATTAAAAAATTTGGTGCTGATTTTTTGAAAATGTCGGATGGACTTGATCTAAAATACCCCCAAAATTAAAATACCGGTTTCAAATTTCAGAGACCGCGACATCAATCAGAACTATTGGGGAATATCAATTTTGGAGAAAATCGGCTGAAGAGTTTATGTGCCAGCGTTATACACAAATGGACGATCAGAGACAGACTTTTGCCGACGATTTTTCGGTATCAAGGACGCCAAAATCATGGATTCTGATTACACCACGTGTTAGAAGTTTTTTTCTATATTTAGCAACTAGATTTATTGTTACCATGGCCCGGAAATAAGAGTTTTTGTATCGAAAATTCGCCTTTTGCCGGCACACGATTACAAAACTTTCTCTTGTGTCAGCAAGGGCGAGAAAATAAAAATTGAAACTTTTGATATGAGTACCATTATTACGCTAGTTACGTGTTGTTACGCATGTTGGGTGCAATTAACGTATTTCACAAGTCTTGCTAATCTTTTAAGTTTACAACTGCACTTTTATATTGTCTGCTTAGTATGAAAATCACTAAAAGCAATGTGTTACACGCTCAGTGAGTCACTAAGCTGTCAACTAGGATTTTATTAAATGCATTCAGCATTTGGGAAAGTACTGAAATCGTATTGGATAAGGAGCACGCGTAAGCTAGTTTAATTGGCAAAAGCATTGTTATGTTCACATTATTGGCATTTTGCCTTCTATGACCTATACATACAATATATACGTCTAATATTTATGCGTCTCTTTTTAGCGTTTCAAAGTTACACTTTTCATGTAGTCTCCTCCATTAATTTTTGATTTGGAAGGTGAACAATGTAGCACTATGTGTACCTATATTGATTTATTTATAAAATATTTTGAAGATCTACTTGTTGAACAGTTATATATTGCGTGAAGGCTTACTTTCATTTACATATTAGGAATGCGTACTTTTCTTACTTTACTTCACCCCAAGGAGTATACCTCTCGCACGATGTTTGGTATTCTAAATTTTCTGGGGTGTAGTAGGGCGTGGGTAGTACTTGGATGAGATACTATCACCAAGGAGACAGAT
Source organism: Teleogryllus oceanicus (assembly GCA_964035755.1). Classification (NCBI taxonomy): domain Eukaryota; kingdom Metazoa; phylum Arthropoda; class Insecta; order Orthoptera; family Gryllidae; genus Teleogryllus; species Teleogryllus oceanicus. The sequence goes on from CAXIVR010000014.1 coordinate 54,123,903, forward strand.
GGGTAAAACACAGACTTTAGTGAATAATTTAAGATTTCGCAGAATAAATTATTATATAATATATATAGATACTTATATCATTTGTATGTGTATTTTTTCTTTTTTTCCTTTCAGAAAAACATTATTACGGTTAGATACATGTTCAAAACGTAAGTGGATCTATCATTTCTAGGGTAAGCAGGCATACCTCCCACTATCTACTACGCTCAATTGAGAATAAAGTTTTTCGAATAATAGGTTACTCGAAAACAAAGTTGTTTTTTTTTATTTTCAAAATAATAATCACTAAAATCAAATCAGAGTGAAAATCATTAAATGATGTCCAGTACCTGCTGTGTTCTTTTTGCGTCTCACAGCTAATATCACTCACACACTGCAGAGCTCTCAACCTTAAAAAATCGCCGACTATTTCGGAAAGGAAGAGGAATAGTGCAACCTCCGTGAAAAAAAATGAACCCGTCCTTTTCTGGATAGAGTTTTGAGTCAAACATATAATACTGCGATTCCTGTCAAAACAAAATTAAAAAAACATATTTTTTAAATTAAAAAATTAAAAATACATACCTCTATATTCAACCGTTGTATCTCGTGGGTTTAAGGCTTTGCAGAATTTCTTTCCACGAATTTGATAGTGGTCAATAGCGCTGGAGATAGTATATATTCTACTGAATGTAGTATACCTTGATCTTTTAATATCACGAAAACGCATAGATACTTCGTCTAATATTTTATTTATTTTAATGTGCATTCTAGTTTAGTCAAGTAACATTAAATTTACGTGTTTTGAACACGCATAAATATATCACATCTGAAATCGTGCAAAACTATTTCATCCGACGACATATGTCCATAGTAACGATCAGCTAATTTCAGGGGAGATATTTCCACGTCGCTTTTCGTCCATTTATTAGCGTTATTGACGACAAAAAAGTGTAGAGGGAATAAAGGGAACAATATCAATTGCGTCAGCGACAGGAAAGATTCTTCTGTTTAATCGACTATAGCATCCGACGGAATGTGTGGATAAAGGAGCATCCGTTCAGCACAGCACTTCGAATGGCGATCGGAAAATCCCCGAAACTGCCACGGAAACGCCTCGAAATCCGGACGCGCCAGTGACACTGTCGCAGGAAATGAGCAAAGCGAGGATTTGTGCTAGAGTGGGAACAACGTTTTCACTGAAAGGAGAAAAGTTTCAATAATATTTACTAGAAGAAGAAATTTTTATATACAAATTTATATATATTTTCATGGAAATCTTGTGCATTTTTTTACGGAGATCAGGGTACTGATGCCAGTGCAGTGCCTCTGATCGGGAGGTCCTCAGGTTCGAGTCCCGACGGTGGCAGGATTTTCTACACTGGCCATATACCTAGCTAGGTCGAGTTATGTCGCTGCCTGGAGGAGAATTCTAGTGACCGGCCGGTGATTCCGGTGACCGGCAAGAAGTATTTTTGTCTCTCTCAGGGTAATGATTGGTAAAGATTAAACCTCTTCGTAAAAACTTCCCTTCAATCTAAATCGTTGTTTCCATTACTTGTTTATTGCTGTGATTCGTTCCTTTTCATCAAATGTGTTGCTCACGTCTCTGACTCTTTGTTTCTGACATATTTCCGCCCAGAATTAAACGAGGGAATTCATTTAATTTATCTTACACGCGTATTATATGTATTTCTTATTATGCTCAGTAATATTTGAATATACCTGCAATAATCATAGCGAACTATTTTTGGATTTGTGATTTTTTGATAGCTAATAGATATGTTTTTAAAATTAACATTTAAAAAACCCAACGAAACCCTCCAACAACAAAAAAATTGTTCTCTAAAATATCCTCTAAACACAAAAGAACAACTAAATTTAGGGGGAAACCCCTAACTTGGCAACACTGGTTCCGGATGGTGAAGGATTTTTACACCAACCAAGTAGCGTGTCGGGCAACATCCCGGCAATGTGCTCTAATTGGTTGTTTGCGTGTTTTCTTACCCATTTAAGATGGATATCGGAACAAACTAAGTAACATAACAATGTGGATAAACCGACAAAAATCATTTGGTGAGTTCTTTCTCAGAGAAATCACAAGTATAAGTAATTATATTAAATGTATAGCGTCTATAGATTCAATAGGCATGAATAAATTATAATTAGCTTCCATAAACGAAAAATCGAATACAACTGGCAGTACTTGATTTCTAAAATTTTAGGTTCCGGAACGCGCCGCAAATTAACTATAAATTTAATGGAAATAGTTACATATTTATAATATAACTTAATAATTATTCCCGAGGTACCAGAACGCCGTTCCGTCGCATTCCGCCAGAAATCAAGCCCTGACCACTGGGATGGATAAAATTAATTTAAAATTAATGTGTAAAGGAAAAGATCAAATATCCAGACCCCTCGGTTTAATAAAGCGTGGCGTGTAAAAAATGTCTGGGTGAGAATTCTGGAAATCGACTCACATCCGTGGTTCCCTCTCATGAATGTCACGCGGATGCCGGTGCAGTTCCTTCACAACAGGCCGCGATCCGGCGCGATCTGTATCGCCCTAGTATTTCCACTCGCATCCTAAGGCTTTCCCTCTGGTGCGTTCAATACGATTTTGGAATCGTATATAAGCATATGCCAGGCGAAGACTCGAATTGGACTTTTGCGATACAGAAAAATAGTATAGAACAGGCCAGATGGGAATAAAGTGTCCCTCATGATTAAGGGGGTATTTTGATGACTTAAAATATCACCAAAAATGATCAATAAAATGCCCTTCAAATGCTTTAAAAATGCCCTAAAACCAAAATCAAATGACGAAAAAAATCTTATCAAAACCAATCCCGATGAACAACTCAAGCTGCTGTATATGTTACTCATGTAATCGAGGCTTCTTCCATTCGTTCCAGTGAACTCATTTTGCAAACTTTTGGATGGGGCTGTTCTTTACCAGGAAATCTGTGTTTTTAGTTATCCAGAAATCGACGGAACCGGCAATGGCGCTGATATACATCACAAGAAATACATACAACGGCTATCAAAACAATTTCTGAGCGAACAAATCGAATAGGCTACTGAGTAATTCTGAGAAGAACATTTGTTAAATTTCGTAAATATTATTTAAAGCAAGTACAATTTAAAAAAATTAGATTAAAACATCTTAAAAATTAGATTAAAGCAGATGAAATCATAAAAAATGCATTAAAAATGACGGGAAAAGGTAAAAAATGACTTATTAGTCGCAATCGACAAAAAATTGAAAACAATGACCTATGAAAATGGGTCATTTCCTTTTGTCATAACATAAAATGAGTTTCTAACCTAAATGACATTGTTCTAAAGTGAAAAGAAAAACAAATGACATTTCATTAAAATCCGCCCCCTACTCATGATTATAGAAATTCCTTCAATTTAACACATCTGAAATGTTCCTTCTCATCCAAGTTACACATCTGTGTTCACTTTCTGGCGAAGAAACATTTTCTTTCAACGTAATGCCTAGTAGCAAATAGCACTGTTTATAACTGAAGTCTTGTTTTGACTTAGAGAGGAAGTAATTAATGCACGCGGCGCCCATGCTCACTTTGCTTGTGCCGTTAACCTTGAACTTGACAGTACTTTTTCTCCCTTGGAAGGGGCCCTGCGGTTTGCTTTCGTTCTCACATCCGTTCCTGTCGCCGGTTCACATTGGATCAAAATAGACACACAACGCAAACACAATAACTCGTCAAGTTTTATTAATTTAATTATATCAAACAACGAACATTAACAAACAAACATTACATAACCGATAGACATTACAATTTTCATATCCATTAAACATTACAATATTTTACAGTTTATATAATTACACTCTCTGAACTTCGAAGTGAAAAAGAATCATTGATCGCAGTTAATGTTGCACTCGCTTGCTCGCGAGAGTCGACGAAACGGCGTCTGCCTTCGGTTGATAGATTACAACTCTCTCAAGAAAACGATATTGTCAACAATTGTGGCAAATAAGCGATCAATTAATTTGGTAGATATTAATAATAACTAGTGTATGTACTATAAAACCGATTAATGAATGTAAATTAGAACGCATCTAGGGCCCACTATTTTTCATTTAAAGAAAAATTTACGAAATTTGATTGCTATAAAGTAAGTAGAAAAGTCGAATGACTTTTTAAAGAAAAACGTGTGTTAAATATATGGTCAATAATAATAATAATAATAATAATAATAATAGTAATAATAATAATAATAATAATAATAATAATAATAATAATAAAATCGTAAAAATTTAATAAAGTACGCAATTAAGCAACTTCAGTATTTAAACAGATTTTAACGCCTATCGCCAGAACCTTTCTTCCTTGTGCAGTTCCTCAAATCAACAGTTATTTATGGAAGTTTCCGTTTAGAAGTCCACATATGGTTTCCTCTTAAAGCGCATGGAGCCACTGAACAATCATGTTCCTGAGGCCTCTGAAACAAACTTTAAAATAAGTTTGTTTTTTGAAATAGTTTAGAAATATGGAGTTTTAGCGCCAGGGGTAAGAAGACATCCTTAAACTCAATTGATCACGTGACTAACGACGCTACACGGTCATAAGGTACAATGTTCAGAAGAGCTTTAGCAGTTACTACATTGCGTTATGCCTTATAACTAGGGGGCGGATTTTAATAAAAAAGCCTTTTTCCCTTTTCACTTTAGCACAATGCTTTCCTTTTCACATTAGTATAGAAATTCATTTTGTGTTAGGAAATGATCCCTTTTATGTTATGTAAAGGAAATGACCCATTTTTATACGTCATTTGTTTTGTATTTTTCATCGATTTCGGCTGTCATTTTTTAATAATCATTTTTTAATTTTCCGTCATTTTTAATGCATGTTTCACTGATTTAATCAATTTTAATGTCATTTTAATGCTACTTGCTTCAAATAATATTTACGATATGCAACAAATGTTCTCCAACGAATTCCTGAGTACCTATACCTGGTAACTTATTCGATTTCTTCGCTCAGAAGTTGTAATGTCAGCCATTGTGAATATGTAATCTAAGGTTTCTGTGACGCCTGTCAGTGTCATTGGCGGTTCAGCCGATATTAGGATATCTGAAGACAGAGAATTTCTGGCAAACTGTCCAAACAGAACGTTTAGAAGCTGAGTTCACTTGAACGAATTGAAGTATTGAGGCTTCCTCAATTTCATCAGTAACATATCCAACAGCTTAAATTGTTCATCTTAACTGGTTTTAATCACATTTTCTACGTCATTTTTGTTTGCTTTTAGGGCTTTTTAAAAACATTTTAAGAACATTTTATTGATCATTTTTTGCGATGATTTAGGCCATCAAAATCCGCACCCTACTTATAACAAAAGAACCATGTCAAGCATCGAACAAAGAAGTAGCATAATATAACGAAGAGTGTAGACAAGCGGTGAGGCATTGGAACCATATACGGAGTCAAGAGCTAATAAATATCCATTAAGCAAGGACTTTTAGATATTGTGGCCCTGCATATCAAATATGAAAATTGTTCTGCCACTCGAGAAATACGTGGTTATAATTTAGTATACGTGGTTATAATAAAAGTTACACCATGATGAGAAGTATGCAGTCTGGGATTTTTGAGTCGGCTTCTCTTGAGAATAAATATCTGATAACAGCGTCTGTTATGAGCACAAGACATAACCTAACACGAAGATATGATTTCAACTTCTTTTTCGCAAATTTCTTTCCTGACATCTTTTCAACATTTTCCTTTAATTCTTCCCAGAGTTGTGGAGTTGGTAAGGAATAATAATTATTCCTTACCAACTTCACAACTTGCAAAAACTACAATTATTGTATTTATCTCACATTCGAGAATCAGTTCATTAGAGTTGGAAAATGCCACCTTTCCTGTTTTTAGGTATTTGTCGTTTGTAAGGTGACCATTGAAACTCCCACACGCATTTACTGTTCATGTAGGTATAACGTCGTGCCATAGGCCTTAGGCAAGACGTTATGACTTCAAGGTACGCCGTCTTCTATCATTCCTTGGTCTCCTCTGAATTCATCTATTCGTTATCTCGGGGTTCTGATACCTGTCCGTCCCATAGTATCTCCTTTCCAAACCTTATCATCACTCTCTAACAAAATTTCCTCGCAATAACTTTGGTTGAAGTTATAATCATTACCAGGGAGGTAACACGAAATTACCCCCTTCACGTTTTGCTGATACAAAGTTGCTCGCCCAATCAACTGAAGAGCCTCACGGCTGAACGTTGTCATGTCTGCCAATGTAAAATAAATAAATAAATACTAATAAAAAAGGTACGCCATGACTCTGTTAGTGCCACTTTACGCGTGGCGGTAAAACTCCCCAATAACTTGCATAATGTTGTGCTATGTGCTTGAGGACTCATGCAGCAGAGTGGCTTGACCGCAAACTTTGCATGTCAGGTGCCGGTTTTACTAATGCCTTAGTAATTTGTCCTTGAGATTTTTTGCTTTGCCTTACCACATTGCACATTCTATAATTAATTCCTACAACATTGTACATTTTCTCTTGATGGCAATCGTTGTATTTACTCTTAATCCTCGATACATGCGTATTTGTTCTCAGGGTAAGAACGTTGGAATTTATTATTATTTATTGTTATTATTAATATTATTATTACTATTATTTATTTTACGTCTAAACAGTTAAAAATTGTATGTGACGTGCTATGGGGAGAAGTGAATTCTGTGCATACTTTCAAAATTCTGTGATCCATATCCTAAGCCATATACTACTTGAATTTTGAATACAGAAAGAAAATGAGCGTTTTTTGCAAGGATTCTGAACAAAATATTCGTTTCAATGTAATAAAATCTATTTTCAAGTGTAAATCAGCAATAAATTTAGGCTCCTATCCCTCATCATGACCTTCGTCAAGGAATAATACTTCCTGCAACAACATCATGGAGAACGATAATTTGAATAACTATATTTCCCACAGAATTCGGGAAGACGTGAACAGATAATGAAGTTACATTTATGTCTAGAAGCAAAACAAAGGGTCATCTCAGCATTTGCTCAAAGGATCAGGGAAACTGGACGAAAAATCTGATCGAGATGGGGATCATTGACCCGGAAGCTGCAGGACAATAATTGTTAAAGATTGTTTAGAATTATACAGTCCAAATGGTAAATGATACATTAAATATCACTGTTAAAATTTGTGGCTTAGAATTGTCTCTAATTGTATAGAACCGGTTATGCAGTTATATTATTTAAAGGAAGCTTTGAGAAAATATCATCGGCAGTAGAGCACCGCGCGTCATAATTCTATCCAAGTGGGAATTTTACCGGAGAGCGTTTTGAAAGTGTGGAGATGTGATACGCAAAATGCAATGTCATTTTGTTCAGAGAATATTTTCTTCAAGTTTCACCAGAAAATCGTTTAATATATTGTACAAATAGATCTGACGAATGTGTCAAAATATTGTTGCCAAAAATATCTATTTTTAGTTATTTTGATGACACGATGAAACTTGTCATCTGTCATTTTCACGTGTAGGTTTTATTGCTAAATTAAAACTACAATTTTCGCGGCTGGCTGAACAATTTTCATATTTGACAAAGGCTTCAGCCTTTGGTGTTGCAAATCACGACAAAACATGACGCAAGGGCATTGTCGCAATAAGGTCCCACTGTGTGTGGCGGTGACAGCCCGTGCCCGTGGTCGAGCCTCGACCACGCCCACCCCCGCCAGCCGCTCCCCGCCCACCACCCACCGCCAGCTGGATGCCTGCGGGGCCTCGCCGCTTGAGCTATTTCTGGACAGCGGAGCCGAGGAGGTGGCTGAAGGGGAGAGGGATTCCGAACAAAGAGCTGTCATTTGAAGCACCGGAGGAAGACAAGAGGCAGCGTCTCTTATAGAAACGACGGTGTAGCAAAAGGAAGAGCCTGAAAAAAAAGCTGGAAAAAGTTTTACTCCTTAGGTCAGCACCAAACAAACATATGTCGCCGATCAGCTGAAGGTAATGTTGTAAAAAAGAGGACAAGCAGTAGAAATTGCAATCGTGGATCAGAGAAGGAAGATACACAGACGGATTTGAAGCTAGGCCAATAAGGCCACTCTCAGAGACAGGACTCGTAGATGAAGCAGATGAGCGAAGAATAGACTGCAAGGAAATCCCCACAAGACAGCAAAGTCAGACAAAGTAAAAGCTACGAAGCATGTTTCGTCTGAAGGAGGTGGTCGCTAATGCTTCAAGAGCAGTGCAAGCGATATGCAGCCCACTCCGGTTATAGTGAACTCCTGGGGACTCACATTTTTGGTTCACTATATCCGAAGTTCACTATATACGATGATGTCAAAATGAAAGAGAAATTTTCCATAATTTATTTTATTAATATATACCGGAAAATATATTAACAAAACATTTTAATATCTTTATTTGCCCTTAAAAAATTATTTTCCATGGTTTGTTTCGTACTTTTTCCATTAGTAATTTCTCTAGATCCTTCTCCAGACTTCGTGCTACCTCTGTACTTGATTCTGACTTTTCCTATGTGGCTAAGTATCGTAATCCAGTCTTGTCATCCTTCAATACTTCTTGCACTGTCCCACCCTCCGAAGGCCCTTTTTCTCGCCTGAAAAAATACGAGATGCCGACTCGTGTCCAATTTGTGGCACTCAGGCGATATGTTCTTTTCCAGGACGTTGTTTCCTACGTTCAGTAAAGACGAGCTTCAGATTCACTATAAAAGAGTGTTTTTATGGTTTTGTGTAATGTAAGTGAAACGGGACCAGTGACTTTAGTTCACTATATCCGAGAGTTCACTATATCCAAGTTTACTATAACCGGAGTCGACTGTACTTTGCTGTATGTGTTTGCGTTTTCAATTGGCACTTCCGTTATCCGGTTCATGGTTAAATGTCACAGTTGGAACAGCATCCCTCTCTCCGAAGGCCTTTTACTCCCTAATAACATATGAAATGATTTCGCTACTGGGAAGGAGCACGCGACGAATGAAACCGATCGCTTTTTCCTGCGGCACGGCGGTTTTCGCTAGTCTGTGGCAGTAGCAAGCATCCTGTCGCCTACATTCAACGCGCTTTATCCCGCGAATATCAAGTGACACCGAGATTGAAACTGAAGAACGCTATCGCGCGTCGCCGCAGCCAGTTGAAGCTCGCTCATGACACGACCGTTTTTTCCAGCAGTAAAACCGAATGGAATAAGGTCATCAATGAGGTCTCCATTCTGGGTCCCCTACCTTCACCTCAGGGGCCTTCTTCGCTTATAATCTTTGGAATATGAATTTTTTTCAAGCTGCCAAGTGTTGGAAGTTGTAGCACTGAGGCAATATATTCTTTTCCAGCAAGGAAGTAATTTCCAGGACCTAGTATTACCTACGTTCACTGTAGCCGAGGTTCAGGTTCACTATAACCGTGTCTTACCGGGAGCGGTAGCTCAGTGCATCAACTGATGTCACTGCAGCGCATCTGACCGGGAGGTCCTAGGTTCGAGTTCTGACGGCGGCAGGATTTTCGACACTAGCTTTTCAGCTAGGTCGAATTCAGTCGCTGTCTGGAGGAGAATTCTAGCGGCCGGCTGCTCTGATTGGTAGTTTTCCGTGGTTTCTACGATCTACACCAGGCGAATGCCGGAGCAGTACCCTACCAAACGGGCCACGGACCGCGCGCGATCTGTCCTTCCTTTTCCTTGTCCTATCCTCTCCCCTTACACACACACACTTACACTAACATGCACTACACTACCACATATTCCGGGAGACCGGTCGGGAGCTTAGAGCTTGTCCCGGCTGGGGCCGTGCCCCGCTGGTTGGAGAGTCCTGATTAGAGGGAAACCTCACTAGCCGGCGGTAGGTCGGCGCCGGATCTCGACATCTAGCGGGGGAAGACCACCGCCATCTCCCGAGAAAAAAACATGAACTACACTAACGGGACTAATGACCAAAGCAGCCCGGAAACACGAAAAGACCAAATCAAACCAAACCTAATCCGGTATCTCCCACCAGCGGAGCACCATCCCAGCAGGGACGAATTCTAAGTCCCCGACCGGTGTCCCGGCATGAGTAGTAGTGTAGTGCATGTTAGTGTAATGGGTGCGGGTAGGATAAGGAAGAGGAAGGAAAGGTCGCGCGCGGTCAGTGACCCGTTTGTTAGGGTACTTCTCCGGCATTCGCCTGGTGTTGATCGGAGAAACCACAGAAAACTACCGATCAGAGCAGCCGGCCGCTAGAATTCTCCAGGCAACGACTGAAATCGACCTAGCTCACAAGCTAGTGTCGGAAATCCTGCCGCTTCGGGACTCGAACCTAGGTCAGAGGCACAGCAATGACATCAGTTGATGCCACCGCTCCCGGTCTTAGCAGTTAACGCACCCGGAATCACTAACCAATAAATCTTCAAATTCTATTTTTTTTTTCGTGTTTAAAAAAAAATTACTCGAGAGGCAACGTCCCAACGCTCCTTCGCCCTTGGATGTCCAGGTGCCCTCCTTCATCCGGAAAATCGTCCAGAGCCCGCGGCAGCCGAGGGGGCGAGGCGGCGTTCGCAACGGGGACGTGGGTGTGGGCGGGGGCGGGAAAGGGGGCGGGGCGGCGAAGGCCGTGGGTGCACGCGCGCGTCTGTCGCCGGACAGGGCTCATTACCCGCGCAATCTGCCTAGGCGGCGGCGGCGGCGGCGGCGTCCGCGCCAGGTGCGGGCGCTCTCCGTGCGCTTCTCATTTGTTTGTTTTTTTTTGTTGTTTTTTTGCCCCCCCGGCCCGTCGCGGCCGCCCTTCCAGAGCTATTTAAATCAAATTCCGTCATGAAGTGAGTCGTAATGAGGCGTCGGCGCTCGCGGATTTGTCACACGCCTGCGCCGCCAAAGCACGCCGCGGGCCGGCTGGCCGGCTGGCCACGTGGCCGCCGCGGCGGCATGAAAGCAGCCGGCGCGGTTGGGGGGCGGGGTTCTCCCCGTAATGAGCGCAATTACGCGTACAAGCAGACCACGAAAACCTGTTGCTTCTATGCAAATGCGTAACGGTTTGGGGATGATGCGTGAGATAAGGATCGCTTCGAGAGATGGAGCTGACAATTATTGGTGATGCAATGCAGCTGCTATCGAAGGACGTTTATAGAGAAGGGATGTAAACTAATGTTGTGAATGTATTCGTAAAATTGTACACACATTTGTTTGTGAATTAAAGAGAACCTTACCTTATTACCATTAAGCCTTACGAGTGTAACTACGATTGATGAATGATTTGATGGATAGGTGATTATGATTATGAATATTGGAGAAATGGTGGAATGGGAAGCAAGCGAAATCCAGCCGTGAGCGTACATTGTCTGCCATAAATTGCTCATGGATTAAACGGGATGTGAATGTCGGTCTCAGCGGTAGCAAGAGCTCAAACCGTTATACATGGGGGTGGGTGAGATCGAAAATGGAGTAAGGGGATGTTTAAGTAGGTGCAAAACACAAATTATTTGACGAGAAATTCGTTCATCTTTCGACAAACTATAAAAAAAAATACACATTGAAATTAAAGAGACGCTTTAAGAAAATAGACAACAAACGAAACATATTAATAATGATTTTTGTTATTGGTTGTTGGTTATTCCGGGCGCGTCAAGACATTAGATAATTAGTCCCATACGTGTAGTGCATGTTTTTTCATCGGGAGATGGCGGTGATCTTCCCCCGCTGGATGGTGACATCCGGCGGGAACCTATCGTCGGCTAGCGGGATTTCTCCCTAACCAAACCCCTTCCACCAACAGGGCACCGCCCCAATCGGGACAATCTCTAAGCTCCCGACCGGTCTCCCAGAATATGTGGCAGTGTAGTTCACGTTAGTGAACGTTAGTGTGTGTGTAAGGAGAGAAACGATAGGACAAGAAAGAGGAAGGAAAGATCGCGCGCGGTCCGTGGCCCGCTTTTTAGGGTAGTGCTCCGGCGTTCGCCTGGTGTTGATTGAAGAAACCACGGAAAACTACAGATCAAAACAGCCGACCGTTACAATGTTCCTCCAGACAGCGGCTTAATTCGACGTAGTTGACAAGCTAGTGTCGAAAATTCTGCCGCCATCGGGACTCGAACGTAGGACCTCCCGGTCAGCGGTACTGCAGTGATTAATTTTTGTTAGTGATGTATATTTCACAAGCAAAAAATGTAAAACGTGTTGTAAAGCACACGTCACATGCGCTGCTGAGCGACTTCGTTTCGGCCCACTGTGCGTGGCGAGGTCCGCGTTGGGTGGGGGGGGGGCGGCGGCGGCGGCGGCGAGGGCCCTGTGAAGTGGACGTGGGGCGGGGCGCAGCGCCGCCCTTGGAGCAGTGTCACTCGCCGCCCCACCCCCCGCCCCGCCCCGCCCCACCCCTCCGCCCAGCGCCGGCCGCGCCTGGCCCTCGGGCGTCTGACACTTACCGCATCCGATACGCGCCGTGCCGCGCCGCTCCGGCCGCACAGCCTCCCGCCCTACACCCACTGCCCCCTCCCCTGCCACTGCGGCTGGGCGCACTCGACGTCCACGAACATGGCTGGCACACTACAGTACTCATACGTTGGTTGGTTGGTTAATGATTCCGGGCGCGTCATCAGATTTAGTCATTCGTCCCGTAAGTGTAGTGCAGGTTTTTCATCGGGAGACGGCTGTGATCTTCCGCTGCTGGATGGCGAGATCCGGCGTTGACCAACCGTCGGCTAGTGGGGTTTCCCACAAACCAGGACTCCCCACCAGCGGGGCACCGCCCCAGCCGGGACAAGCTCTAAGCTCCCGACCGGTCTTCCGGAATATGTGGTAGTGTAGTTCGTGTTAGTGTAGTTTTGTCTGTGTAAGGGGAGAAAATAAGAGAAGGAAGAGGAAGGATAGATCGCGCGCGGTCTGTGGCCTGTTTTTTAGGGTACTGCACCGACATTCACCTGGTGTTGATCGGAGAAACAACGGAAAACTACCGATCAGAGCAACCGGCCGCTAGAATTCTCCTTCAGATGCGACTGAATGCGATCTAGCTGAAAAGCTAGTGTCGAAAATCCAGCCGCCGTTAGGACTTGAAGCTAGGACCTTCCGGTCAGAGGCGCTGCAGTGACATAAGTTGATGCTGAGGAGTTACCGCTCCCGGTTAGTGATGCGAAATGATGGTGGTCCTGGTAGTCCGAATCGAATTCTGGTTTTCAATTTTTGTAAATCGGTACGTTAAAATTTTGTAATAACTACATCTAGAATGTCAGGAATTACATTTGGGTTATAGGGGTAGGATGTGGGCTCTGAAGGAGTTACATTAAGATTCCTTTGCAATGCGGATTTCTGAAGAAGTTTGCCATTATATGAAGTAGTATTACAGTACCAAATTTGGTTTTTACAGTTCATGTCTCCTGGTAGTATTATTTGCGATCTACCATCAAACAATGCTTTCAATAAACTCGATGGAAACTTTTTGTTGGGTGATTTATATCGTGTAATTACAATTATGTTCGAAGAGATCAATTCGATTTTGATAATAATTGTTTCCATTTCGTTTGAGGACGGGGATTGTATGAATGTATGTTTAATTTTGCTATTCATGAAAATTGCTATACCACCTGATGCTTTTAGAGAAATTCTGTCGCTGTGGTAGGAAAAATATTTGAAATAGGTATGGCCTTTTAGAAAGTTAATTAGTTCTCTTGGCGCTTTACGCCATTTGCATTCCAGTTGAGAAGTTTAAAGTTTTATATTTTATTGTGTGTCATTAATATGCATAGAAATAAGACTTTCAACCACTTGTTGTAACTGAGGAATGAGTGCAGAAAAAATATTGTTTTGTAATTGTTTGAATTCGGTTTTCGTGTATTACATTCATATTTTGGAGAACTGAAGGAGAATTCCTGTTTCTGGCCTAGGCGGTTGACTAATGCGATAAGCGAAAGAATGCAAGGGCGTTGTGGTAAGCGGTAGAGAAGGAAACTCTTGAGGGGCATAGTGATAAGGATGAGCGTTCTGATTCCGTTGATTATTGGAGTATAACCTATTTGGCTGTATTTATGATTAGCCTGATTCCAGTTATATTTTTAACTGCTTCTTTGTAAGCTTTGCAGTCTTTGTAGTTAGCCGTGTGTTTCATACTGCAATTTACACACTTGGTACATTATTATGTTTAGATTTAACATATTGAGTGTAATAATGACTGTCTGAGTATCTCACACATTTAGATTGCCTTCCACAATTTGATCTCTAACAATACTATATATAAATTTATTTATTCTTAAAATTGCTTTATTTTCATTATCAGTTAAATCCACGGCAACGGTAGTTAACGATTTACGTTCTCTTCCGAGTAGACTAAGCGGCGCCCGCTTGTACGCAACTAAACACTAATCGAGCGGAGCACATGAGCACAACGATGTCTAGATCCAGAATCAAAATTTCAGTTTTGAGAGTAAACGGAATTGAAAGATTGTAGCACATTTATTTAATATTATTTTGAATCCAACAATTATTCCAAAAATATTCCGTTTAAAACTCCTCAACAAAGTACGATTCAGTAATTTCATATCACATTCTACATGTTCGACATACAATAATATTATTTGTAACATTTCTCAAAGGGGCTTCTCTTAAGATCATGGAATAAATTAAAAATAAGTGTAGTTTGCAATATTCAATGTACAGAACACTAAATAAATGTAAAATTATTGGTGCTCCAACAGCACGTACTTTCTCCCATCATTTTTAAATTTGCAATTTTCGCCAATTCAGAGAGTTCAACGAAAATGGGACGTGCGCCATGATTTTAAGAATTATTGTTTTATCCATAGAATAAAAATTTAAAGAAAAATGGCAGCGATTTTTGGGAAATGTGTTTTTATAAATTGCCTTAAATTAAGCACAAATTACGAAAAAACGACTCGTTTTTTCAACACATTGTAATGCCCTTTTATAACGATCTGATTTTTCTTTTGAAGAGCAAATTTCAGAAATTTCAACAAAAATGAGACCTGCTTAATTCTTTTAAGCATTCTCTATTCTATACGAGGACACAATTTAATAAAATAAATTGGAGCCATTTTGGAGCAAATATCTAAAATGTTGTGGAGTCTTCATGTTAAGTACCCCCAAAATTAAAATGTCCGTTTCTAACTCGCACTTTAAGTTTCTACAAATCGATCAAAGAATATCAATTTTCAGGAAAATCGTCTGAACGGTTTAGACACTGACATAGACCACAGCCAGATGGACAGACATATTTTTCCGTCCACAGATTTTTCAGTATCGAGGAGGTACAAACTATGGATCCACAACGTGTATGAGGATTTCATTTTCTACGTATATTAACAATATTTATCCACTTTTTCGTTATGAGTTCGGAAATTCTAGATTTTCTGTCGAAAAATCGCAGATTTCCAGCACACGAATACAATACTTATTACTAGAGTTCGGAAGTTCAGGCCTTTATTTTACCTGAAATAGGCAGGCAATATGTTATTTTTTTTACTAAAATAGACATTCGGAAAAGGCATTTATTCCAGATAAAGTAGGGGGGCGAAAAGGAGAGTAAACAATTGAAAATCACATGTAAAAGGAATTGTAAAAAAAACTAATAATTAAAATTATTGAAACTCTAAAATTTACATTACATGATTTCATACTTCTTTTCTTTGTAATCTTGATTACACGTGACTACGCAGTATGATGGCTACTAATTTATTTTTCTCGCGACTCCGTCTCTTAATATTGCTATTGTAAACTCCCATTTGAATCTTGAAATGCCATCAGTGAAAACGGAATTATATTTTTCGCTCTTCGCAGTTGTGTTATCGCCAACATTTAGAAGGGTTGCCGATACTCAAAATGAGGAATTGCTCGTGAGTCTACAAAGCCTGACGGCTTCAATGAACAAGAAAGAATCTTGATTGTTATCATCTTCCTTTTTATTCAGATTTTTATCACAACGTCTGCTTCCACAGAAAGACAAACACAGCCTTCGAGTTCTACAGGCTTGTTGGTTTATACAAAGTGAGTCACGTAATTTTAGCAGCTCCTGTAATTTTTGAACGGTTTGCAATGCAGTTTTCACGAAAGTGTCTGAGAGAATGGGGCTAATTGATGCATGCATTCGTTTCGATTTTATCACTTTATTTTAAGAGATATTGAGATAAATTTTGGTTTCCGACATGGAACTAAACATACTTTTTAGTCTATCATGACGAGCGTTAAAAGAAGAATCCAATGATATACATATTGTCATATGTTAGATAAGAATTTTTTTGAAAGTTTGATTTTGTTGTACCTCGTGTTTAATGTACTATATTTTAAATGTAACAGTCCACCAACCAAGGTCGCTCAGCGTTGTCTCTAATAGCACGTGCTAGGAGCGTAGGAATATCCGTTAATATCAATTGCAAAAAAAAAAAAAAATTAAAATTAGTCAAAAAACGCTTATCTAAAATTAGTTTCTCAGAGGGTATAGAATCAATTAACGGAGTTCTTGGAAGCAGATTTTCGGAAAATGGCTTCAAACTTGTGCGGATTGTATTGAATAGCACTTTCCTAAAAAATAGTGGCACTAGTAAGGAGAGAAACTTCAAAAGAATTTTTAAATTATCTTTTAAAATATCAAGAGGAAAGTACTGGAGAGTGATTTCATTTAATTAAGCAGCATTTTCTTTTAATTCTAGGCAGATGGACGGAATATTTTAGGTAGGAATTTTGAAATACGTTGAAGAGGATTAAATATTTTTTCAGATTTTGGCCAAGTACAATCATGATTAAAATTTTACAAGATATTGGAAATACATTCTCTAGTTTCATTCAACGTTATGGTCTACTTTGTGCGCCTTACACTGTAAACCTTACTTTGTAAAGTTCTGCTTGAAAAAGTGAGAAAATCTTGTCCATAAACATGAGTTATGGTTGGTTAAACAAAACAGAATTATTACTGTCATGAATTTTTTATTGTGTACTTCAATTACACTGAGAACAAAGAAGTTGGAATGTTGTTATCGATTCTATTCATGCATGACGCGAGTAATCTCATCCTACTGGGCGATTGCACAAAGATAATGTAGAACTACATGAGTGCACTGAATGCATACATAACCGTCTGTAATTTATGCGGGAAATCCATAGTTAAGCAACGAACAAATAGAACAATCCTTTATAGTTCATCTAGAGAGCGCTTGAATGTCAACAGCTAAACCTGTATTGTCATTATGAATTAGATCTAGCGTGACTTGATAATTTGGTCTCCGACAAGAACGTCTTTCTTGGGAACTATTGTTCCAAGAAATATTCCTGAGGGGCTTAATAAATTTTAATTCATTTCTACAAGTCCATACTTTTCATAGTTGTTGAACGGTGTTTACCGATTATATCAAATTAATAGTCTATTTTTACACTTTAAATTTAAAAGGTCATAGCTTGTGAGAAAAGTAAGAGTAATAATGAAGAACGTACAGATATTATATTACTTTATTTATTTTACTTTCTTGGGAACTATTGCTCCAAGGAATATTCCTGAGGGACTTAATAGATTTTAATTCAGTTCTTCAAGTCCATACTTTTCATAGTTGTTTAACGTTGTTTACCGATTATATCAAATTAATACGTCTGTTTTTACACTATAAAATTAAAAGGACAAAGTCTGTGAGAAAAGTAGGAGTAATTATGAAGGACGTACAGATATTATTTTACTTGTTAACATTTTACCGTAACTTCAAAGTTTTGCACGATTCGTGTTCGATACCTCCCAAAATGTTCTAAATTTTACGGGCGCCTATTCCAGTTGGTCTGTTCATTAGACATTATTTTACCTCTATCAGAAAATAAACGTACACAAAGTACAAAAAGGGTTTTTCGAAAAGATAGGATATTGTGTTTGAAAATGACGCTACCTACTTAAAACAAAATAAAAAACTACAAATATATAACACTCGTACTTGGAAGAATATATCGTCTCCTGTATTATTTCAGTAGTATACTATATACCTTTAGTGGCTGTTACATGCTACCGATCTTTATAAATGAGGTCTCTAAAGGAAAGAGAATTTCATGAAGACGTGACGAATCGCACTTTGACTTAAAAAATGTGAAGGATTTGTTGATAAAAATGCATCTAAATATTCATGTCAAATACAACCCGCAACACCCGACCGAATTTTTTAATCTATATCATTAAGTAACTCTTAAACGAGCCGTTTTGGAGCCTTGAAGACTAAAATTTTGAGGTCGAAGGCTTCGAAGAAACGTTCCACACCGTAATCTGTAGAATGAGATCTTGAACATTCTATTACCTTTTGCAGGTTCGACGCTTCTCGATTCTACCCCACCTGTTCAGTCTGTAGAATCAGCAACACTGAAAGTGAAATTAAACGAATTTCTTGAAATTCTACGCGACTGAATACGTCTATACCCCTCTGCTCGGTATTATAACGTTAAATAAGAATACATCGTATTGACAAGAGTGTGTTGTGTTGTTATCAATTACAAGAAGAGATTAAAACAAGTGACGGAGGATAAGAAGATCTTAAAGAAACAGATATATTACAGGCTTAATATGGAAATGGAGAAATAGGGTAGAGGATGGGGTTTAACTTGCGAGAGTTCTCTCACACGTACGGTAGTGCTCCTTTAATTTCGATAGCCAGAAACTCAGTTTTTACGAGTTATTAGCGCAACGGAGGCAAAGGGGGCAGTAGCCTGCCCGGTGTAACTGGTGCATCACCATGGGACTCCCGAAGTCAGGAACTCCAAATAAGGACCCCCGCAGACAGGTTTGCATCTCTTATTTATATGCAGTAGACTCCGGTTATAGTGAACTTCTGGGAACTAACAATTTCGGTTCACTATATCAGAGGTTCACTATATCCGATGATGTCAACATTAAATGGAATTCCGCGACAATGATTGATTTTATTCATTTAGAGATACAGCAAAATTCATTAACAGCACGAACTGCAAATTTCAATATCTTTATTGTCCTTAAAAATGAATTATTTTCAATGGTTTTGATTCGTTCTTTTTCCATTAGTAATTTCTCCAGATCCTTCTCTAGAGTACGTGTTCTATCGATATTTGATTCAGCATTGTCCGCTGTCTCGACGTATCGTAATACAGTCTTCACACCTTACAATGTTCCATACCACCGTACCACTCTACGAAAGCCCTTTTACTTGCCTAATAACATGCAAGAGCCAATTAATTTCTAGAATTTATTTCCTACGTCCACTATAGCCACGGTTCAGTTCACTATAACCGAATCTTCTTATGTTTATTTGTAATGTAAGTGAAACGGGAACAGTGGCTTAAGTTCACTATAACCGAGGGTTCACTATATCCGAGTTCACTATAACCAGAGTCGACTGTATAAATAAAAGGGCATGTGCGTATGTGTGTCGCGCGATCATCCCTACCTCTTCCTTGTCCTATCCTCTCCCCTTACACACACACACTTACACTAACATGCACTACACAAACACACATGTCAGGAGACCGGTCGGGAGCTTAGAGCTCTTTCCTGCTGGGAGAGTCCTCGTTAGGGAAACCTCACTAGCCGACGTTAGGTCGGTACCGGATCTCGTCATCGCCGGGGTAAGATCATCCATCTCCCGAGGAAAACGCATGCACTACACTTTCGGGACTAATGACCTAAGCTGTTGACGCGTCCGGAATCACTAACATCCAAACCGGGAGCGGTAGCTCAGTGCATCAACTGATGTTACTGCAGCGCCTCTGACCGGGAGGTCCTAGGTTCGAGTCCTGACGGCGGCAGGATTTTCGACACTAGCTTTTCAGCTAGGTCGAATTCAGTCGCTGTCTGGAGGAGAATTCTAGCGGCCAGCTGCTCTGATCGGTAGTTTTCCGTGGTTTGTCCGATCAACACCAGGCGAATGCCGGAGCAGTACCCTACCAAACCGGCCACGAACCGCGCGCGATCATTCCTTCCTCTTCCTTGTCCTATCCTCTTTCCTTACACACACACTTACACTACCACATATTCCGGGAGACCGGTCGGGATATTAAAGCTTGTCCCGGCTGGGGCGGTGCCCCGCTGGTGGGAGAGTCCTGGTTAGGGGGAAACCCCACTAGCCGACGGTAGGTCGGCGCCAGATCTCGCCATCCAGCGGGGAAGATCACCGCCATCTCCCGAGAAAAAACATGCACTACACTTTCGGGACTAATGACCAAAGCAGTTGACGCGCCCGGAAACACGAAAAATCAATCAATCAATCGGCGCCAGATCTCGCCATCCACGGGGAAGTCGCCATCTCCCGAGAAAAAACTGCCCTCCGGCACCATTAGTCCCGTAAGTGTAGTGCATGTTATGGCGGTGTTCTTCCCCCTTACGTGGGCTGTCGTGCCAAGTAAGGCAGACAGAGAGTAGTACCCACCGGCCCTTGCCGCTGGGGCCGCACCGCACGCACCCGGCCCCAGGTGGCCGCGACTGTACCGCGCGGGGCGGTCGCCTCGCGTGCCGGCCTGCCGCCCGGCCACACGTGCACCCCACGTGGCGCGCGTCTGTCTGATCTTCCGGCCGCGCCGCCCCCGCCGCCGCCGGGTGGCTCCTGTCTGCGGCCGCCCCGCCCGGCCCCGCCCCTCCCGGCCTCTGCGCGCGCCTGGCGCTGCGGTGAGGGCGCGCCGGATATAGCACCGGAGGGCGCGCGGGAAGTCGAGGGCGGCTCGAGTGTTTTTCAAGTTCCCCCCCACCAGTATCCCTGGAGAGGCGGTAATTTACTTACTTCTTGGGGCAGTACAATATGCGCGCGCGTCGCGCAGTCCTACTTGGCTTTTCCGGCAGAAAGGAGAGGGGCAAATTCCATGGCTTGTCCAATCACACCATTCGAATACAACAGCAGTAAGTACTCCTACAATCCGCTGGCTCCTGTCTACGTCCGCCCCGCCCCACACTGGCCTTGGCCGTTTCCTTACACCTAGACCGGTAGCGGTAGCTCTGTGCATCAAGTGATGTCACCGCAGCGCCTCAGACCGGGAGGTCCTAGGTTCCCACTCCCCACGGCGGCAGGGTTTTCGACACTAGCTCTCCAGCTAGGTCGAATTCAGTCGCTGTCTGGAGGAGAATTCTAGCGGCCGGCTGCTCTGATCGGTAGTTTTCCGTGGTTTCTCCGATCGTCACCAGGAGCAGTACCCTACCAATCGGGGCACGGACCGCGCGCAATCTGTCCTTCCCATTCCTTGTCCTATCCTCTCCTCTTACACACACACTTACACTAACATGCACTACACTACCATATATTCCCGGAGACCGGTTGGGAGCTTAGAGCATGTCTCGGCTGGGGCGGTGCCCCGCTGGTGGCAGAGTCCTGGTTAGGGGGAAACCCCACTAGCCGACGGTAGGTCGGCGCCGGATCTCGCCTTCGTGTGGGGGAAGATCACCGCCATCTCCCGATAAAAAAGAGCATGCACTACACTAACGGGACTAATGACCGAAGCTGTTGACGCGCCCGGAAACACGAAAAAATCAATCAATCAATCAACCTTACACATAGACAAAATTAACTGGCGCGTTTTAGTTCTTTTTGTACTTTTATTCTGAATTAGACTTCAATTCCGCACAGATTCGCACTATTTTCACTGAACTCGCATTGCATTCACACGCTCATTTATATTACATTTTATTTACACTATGCACACTCTTTTACATTTCCACTTTCTTCCCACAGCACCGGCAGAACTCTTAAGTGCGTCGAGAGTTGATTGGGGCGATGCGGGGCGCTGCTAATCGACGCAAAGCCAAGGCCAGACCTCCGTCAAGGTGGCACCCCTTTTTTCTTTTTTTTAGGGCTTTTATCCAGCCAACAGCCGGTTACCCTTCACGTCCCGATGGGACGCATATTCGACCATACACTAGACAAACACTTGCAGGCTTCTCTGATCTGGGGTCAGCAGAACGCGAGGCCCTCAGCGATAACACACACACAAAGTCAAAGGGACAAACAGCCATGCCCAAGGCGGGACTCGAACCCGCGACCCTTCGGACCGAAGCGCTGAGTCGGAGGAGGCACCCCTACTTCATGAAAATTCTAAAACTATTAGCCTATAATTTTGTACTAATTATGTACTAATTTTGTACCAAAATAAAAATTGTTGTACTAAACTATAAACCGCTAACAAATGACATTCGAAAGTGGGGGTGCCAGCTTGACGAAGGTGCGTGAGCAGGAGTGAGATAGTGCGAAGGGGGGAGGCGGGCGGCGGTGGAATGTAGGTGCTGTGGTGGCGGGGTTAGTGATGATAGCAAATTTTACCAAAATATCGGTTTCGATACATCGCTAAAGGCTATTCGATGTCGATGAAATCATCGACGAAAAAAAATGGATGTTTAAAACATCGATGTTTTAAATATGATGAGCCATATCGAAGTAAAATGCCCTGGCACTCATGCGATACATAACAGAATTATTACTTTAATGTATATTTTGCGTTAAATTTAACTGTCATCTTAATTTTCTAATCAATGTTCTGTGAAGACCAGGTTAAAAACGTAGTTTAATGATATTACCACGTATAAATAATTGAAAGAGGTAAAAACACTGGAGAAAGGTTGAGAATAGCACACGACTATGTGCCATCTGGGGATTGACAGCGGTGACAATGGTGGAGGGCTGTTGATTACGAGATATCCTGTAATAAAATTAGATATTAGAAATTTTATTTATATCATGATAATTTTTTGTTGTTGTTTTATATTTCTTGTTTGTTTGTTTGATTGAATGTTAGTGATTGCGGGCTCCACAACTATAGAGATAATTGGTCTCGTGAGTGTAGTGCATGTTTTTCATCCGCAGGTGGCAGTGATGTTCCCCCCACTGGACGGCGAGACCCGGCGCCAACAACCGTCGACTAGAGGGGTTTTCCCAACCAGGAATCTCCCACCTGCGCTCCGCCTCCCCGGACAAGTTCAAGGTTCCCGATCGGTCTCCGGCATGTGTGGTAGTGTAGCGCATGTTAGTGTAAGTGTGTGTGTGTGTGCAAGGGGTGGGCATAGGACAAGGGAGGAATGATCGCGCGCGGTCCGTTGTCCGTTTGTTATGGAACAGTTCCGGCATTCACCTGGTGTTGATAGGAGAAACCACGGAAAACTACCGATCAGAGCAGCCGGCCTCTAGAATTGTCCTCCAAACAGCGACTGAAATCGACATAGCTGAAAAGCGAGTGTGTCGAAAATACTGTTGCTGTCGGGCCTGTTCTTGTGCCGCCGTCGGGACTCCAACCTAGGACTTCCCGGACAGAGGCACAGCAGTGACATCAGTTGATGTACTGAGCCGTCGCTCCCGGTTTGTTGTTTGATGTTTCTGCTCGAAAATATCGATGTTTTCTTGCCATCCTTAGGTCACGTGAAGGATGAAGGTG
Organism: Teleogryllus oceanicus; assembly: GCA_964035755.1. Classification (NCBI taxonomy): domain Eukaryota; kingdom Metazoa; phylum Arthropoda; class Insecta; order Orthoptera; family Gryllidae; genus Teleogryllus; species Teleogryllus oceanicus. Next base: position 54,147,214 of record CAXIVR010000014.1, read on the forward strand.
GCGCCAAGGCGCTGTGGGAGAATTGTGGGAATTCTGATTTGGTGTTGTTTACTTCTTATGAGAAGAAATAAAAGAGGTCATCTTCGTCAACATTGATTGATTTTTCGTGTTTCCGGGCGCGGCAACTGCTTCAGTCATTAGTCCCGTTAGTGTAGTGCATGGTTTTATCTCGGGGTATGCGCGGTGATCTTTTCCCGCTAGATGGCGAGATCCGGCGCCGACCTACCGTCGGTTAGTGGGGTTTCCCCCTACCCAGGACTCTCCCACCAGCGGGGCACCGCCCCAGCCGGGACAAGCTCGAAGCTCCCGACCGGTCTCCCGGAATATGTGGTAGTGTAGTGCATGTTAGTGTAAGTGTGTGTGTAAGGGGAGAGGATAGGACAAGGAAGAGGAAGGACAGATCGCGCGCGGTCCGTGGCCCGTTTTGTAGGGTACTACTCCGGCGTTCGCCAGGTGTTGAAGGGAGAAACCACGGAAAACTACCGATCAGAGGTGCCGGCCGCTAGAATTCTCCTCCAGACAGCGACTGAATTCGACCTAGCTGAAAAGCTAGTGTCGATTCGTCAACATATGGTGGGAGAGCTGGTCGGGGTGTTCGTGGGCTACGTGTGCACGCGTGTCGCCGCCAGCGCTACGCTCCCTCCGCCTTTCATCGTTACGGTTTGTCTCCAGTGCAGATAAAAGACGAGCGCCTTACGGACGACACGCCGCGGTGCTGGTTCTATCTTTAGGCAGGCCTGACTCCGGTGGAGCCGGGAGACGAGAATAACCTTTCCCGGAGATGTGGTCGGACGACTGTGGCACCAATGTCTATCTGCTGCGACCGCAGTGTTGGAATGGGGTGCCTGCCAGACATACTGTAGAAATGAATAATGCCTGACCACTTAGACATATTTCAAGAAAACTTCTCGATAGCATGTAAATATTCTTTTTCTTTTTAACCTAATGTACCTTTTGTAAGTACGCTAAAACTAGTAGGCTATTTCTCTTGTTTATAAAATTAGACTTTAAACTTCCTATGATAGTCGATATGATGTTATTAAACAATATATATATATATATATATATATATATATATATATATATATTGTTAGATCTGACTTTCTTTGTAAAAATACTTGTGTAAGATTACAAAATCTTCACTCACACTGTACACACTGTCACTCACACTCAATGTTGCTCTGCCAATGAAACGATTCCCTACCAAAATAATTATTTGTGTATTAAATGCATGAAATGAATGTTTTTTTCTCGCTTTCAAAATTGACTCAAGATTTCACTTTTTGCCGTGATCGATATGCCGAGAGAAAACACAATCCAAATCGTTTAAACAGCAATCATTTTGCTCACAAAATTCAATGTTTTTCTACGATGGTATAAAAATGCTTCTGTTATGTAATCTTATTTGTATAATCTATACTCTTCATGATTGAAATAAGGCATCTTCGTAGTTGGCCTTGTTGGTGTAAAAAGGTCTAGGCACAACAACGTGATGCCAAGTTTTTTCGACGTCTTAAGAAAGTCTAAATTCATACGTGTGTAGAGGTATTATGTAAAATCCCTCGTACATGCCTGTTACGATAGGATCAAAGGAAATTGTTTTCGTTGCTTTTCTGTTAATTAATTTTTTTATGTCCCCGTAGAAAAATTTCTCACGCTATACACCTCTGCTTCTTGAAGTGGAAAATTTCTCAGAAAATAAGCGGCTGAACAGTGTTTTTCCAGAAGAATCAATCTTTTCAGCACCTAGGGGAGCCGTGAATGCTATTGAAGTTGAGCCAATATTTTTACAGATGTTTTCTATTAGCACAAAGCTCAAACTTCAGCAGAACAAAGATTTTGCATGTGTGTAAGCATTAAAAAGAAACTATTTGAAACGTGTAACACACCCAGCGCGAATTCGGTTGCGCCAGGAGAAGGTACTAAGTCTTTCTCACGCCGCGTTTTCACGAATCCCCGTTTCTTGCGGATCGTGACAGCGTTATAGAGCGCCAGCTGCAATAAGGCTACAAGGCTCGCTTTTATTTCTCTGCAGCACGCTTCCGTTCTTTGTTCTTGCAGCGCTCCTGTGTTCGCTTCAAGGAGAAGACACATCCACCGCCGCTACTCAACGCCAGTGCACGTTGGCTATAGGAAACTTTAATATAGTCAACCCCGGTTATAGCGAATTTCTGGGAACTAACATTTGTGGTTCACTATATCCGATATTTCTTATATCCGATGATGTCAAAATTAAACCGAATTTCTTCATAACAATTGATTTTATTAATATGAAAATACAGCAGAATACCTTGACAGCATGAACTGAAAATTTAAATATCTTTATTTGCCCTTAAAAATCAATATATTTTCAATTATTGGTTTAGTGTTTTTACATTAGATCCTTCTTTAGAGTTCGCGCTCTCTCCACAATCGATTCTGTATTGTCCTCTGTGTCTAAGTATCGTAATGCAGTCAAGACACTCTTCAATGCCTCTTGCACTGATAGTGCACTGTCCCACCCTCCGAAGGCCCTTTTTATCCCATCAAAAAATACGAGATGCCGACTCGTGTTCAATTGTTGGCACTGAGGCGATATGTTCTTTTCCAGGACGTTGTTTCCTACGTTCAGTAAAGACGAGGTTCAGATTCACTATAAAAGAGTGTTTTTATGCTTTTTTGTAATGTAAGTGAAACGGGACCAGTGACTTTAGTTCACTATATCCGAGTCCACTATAACCGGAGTCGACTGTACTTTGCTACTAGAGTGTGTGCTTGCGTTTGCGATAAGCACTTGCGTTATCCGGTCCATGGTTAAATTTATATTTTTTAATTTCAATTTACTTCGCGGGAAACGCCGGTTGTGTTCATATATTTGTAATAATAAAATATTTTTTATTATTTATATTTCGTAATCTGGATATTTATCAGCAAATACGTTTCATAATTATGGTATATCCCATAATTTTATAAACATTTGGTACCTTTTTAACACATTTATAAATTGTTCTCTCGTTTCAACGACTATTTTATGGAAAATTATTCCTTTCGTCTCCCATAATTCGAATTATAACTGGAACTGAAATCCAGAAACAAATTCAGAACAGTCTCTGGAATATTAAGACCGATTGGTGTGCTGAAGAAAACTTACTATCAGTTACCAAAAATTTAATATCCACATTTTCAGAATGTCAAAACTGACAATCTCATCTGTCTATCGGTTTATTGTGTTCTAATTAGAGTAAAATATTTTTACTCAATACTGAATCAATACGCTATGCTTCACATTAAAATTAAACATGCATTTTTATTATTGAGTATTGGCTGTAAGAGCGGTTCTTCTTTGAAGAAGGCCATAAGATGTTGAGCGAAACGTCAGACACCTTGACAGAAATGGCTCTTCCCCGTCAGTCAAGACTCAACAAACGACGGCCACCGAAAATTTACGCAAACGCGACGTTTTATTGTAAAATCAGTTCATGAAATCTGATAAAACAATATTAATTTTGGGAAATAAAATATGTTTTTGAAATAATTTATCAGGCAATAACCTGGTAAGTAAAATGTTTTAAAACAATCTGAAGATATAAAGATACTGAACGTTTTACACGTTGAATGTAGGATGATTTTGCCGACCTGGATGGCCGAGGTGGCTAAGAGCGAGTACCGACTCAGCGCTTCGGTCCGAAGGGTCGCGGGATCGAGTCCCGCCTAGGGCATGGTTGTTTGTCCCTTGTCTTTGTATGTATGTGTTGTCGCGGAGGACCTCACGTTCTGCTGACCCCAGATCAGAGGAGCCCGCAAGTGTGTTGGTGTCTAGTGTATGGTCGAATATGCGTCACATCGGGACGTAAAGGGTAACCGGCTGTCGGCTGGATAAAAACTCTAGAAAGAAGAATGTAGGACGATTTTTCAGTTTCAGTGTATAACAGAGAGCGAGATCGGCGAAGTTATTGATGCTCCTGGCTTATCTTCAGTGGCCATAAATAAAATATTCTTATCTTAGAGGACAACTTCAATATTTTTGTCACGGTTCTCTGCAGATGATCCACATTATCAGGCTTATATTAATCTTTCAGCTTCTATTTTAGAATCCGCAAATTATAGGTATCAGGAAATCAGTGGAATCTTACCCTAATCGTGTTTGTGAATTGTCGATCTATTTTACTTCGGATGCTATCTTTTTCACAAAGATATAAATCATTGGTTTCTTTAGAACATAAATGAAGTAAATTTAATTTTTTTCTTAAAAAAATGGTAATTTAATTATATTGCAAACATGATTGATATTGATTAATTTTAAAAAGTTGAGTTTGTTATTAAGAAATATTTGAGTAATTTTGATAAAATATAAGTCTATTCTTAACAAGGGAAAGCTTTAAATACTTTCACAGACCTGTTTATGAAATACGATGGGGTGGTTTCAATGAGGAATTCGAAATTTCAGAACGTGATACAGACATGAATAACATTTTTGTCGAAAACGTCTAGAAATTGTGAGCATTGAAATGACTGGAACTGAAACAGACTGCTTGAGAATGCAATATTTCAATGAAAAATTATTTCGAGGACATTTATCAAACATCTTCCGACTGCCTAGTTGTTTGGGAGATTCCGCGCATGGTTTCTGAGCTAGTGATGGCAAATTTTACCAAACCATCGATACATCGATGTTTCGATACATCGCTGAAGGGTTTTCGATGAAAATATCTATGTTTAAAACATAAATGTTAAGTGTGCTTCCAGAAATCTGGAAGAAAATTACAGAGCAAAATGCTTGTGACTGTACCTACTACAAATCATCAATATCCAGACATCCTATGATGTTGGTATTAAAATTTGCCTGCCCCCCAAAATTACATTCTTTCCAAGTTTAAATGGTGATTGAATAAAACATATTATTAAATACAACTATTTCAAGAGAAATGCAAATACCTTAAATTATTCTATTTCTTCTCTTGCAACACACTCAACCCTGCGTTCACAATAAGTTCCAACCATGAATAATGCAACCGCACCTGGACTTTAAAGTGGAATAGCATATGCGCAACTTCTGAAAATCTCTCTCAACCAACAAACTTTCCCAATGCCCCTCGATATCCAATCTTTTAACCTCAATTATAATTTATTTGTAAGGCACCATCAAGAATTTTTGTTTAATATTGTAAACCAAAGAATGTTCTCTCTCCAAAAGGTAAGCAATATTCATGACACGAAACCCTAGATTACATCCTCTAACAGTCGTAATGTGGAATGCTGAAGGACTTACCCAAACAATGTTTTCTTTAGCTTTCTTCAAACTCATTATAACAATATTATATTATAACATTATATAAAACAATTAAATCGCAACTTCTTCCTACGTATCCCTTCAACTCCAAATGTAACCCCTCCGCTAGGAAAACATCCTCACACTTTCCAAGAATTATGAAACCAAATTCTACCCCTATGACGTAATAAAATAATTCGCCAATCCGGTGGCCGATATCGCTAAGGCATTAGTGTCGTAGTGAGCTCTGACCGAAGGGACGCAGGCTTCAGTCCCGCCTCGGGTATGGTTGTATTTGTGTTCGTCCTTTCACCACCATATCGTTTCATCTTCACTGCTACCAAAACGTTAACTCCAATAGTGGTCGCTAATGACCTAGATGTTGATGTGACCTTAAATAATAATAATAATAATAATAATAATTAATTTCCCTGTAACTCACACTACCATTGCCAACTAAAAGGTTAACCTCAATTGTAAAACAAGGAATAAATGTATACAGTGTGTTGTTTCCTGAAACCATCACATGCAAAGCCTTACGGCTGACCAATGAGTTAAAATGCGTTTCAGAAAAGTCGTTTGGAATGAATTTACCTGAAAAAAATGCATAGTGATATATAATATTATCCAAACGGGGGCTACTCGTGGCTCAGAGTGAAAGTCGCTTGCCCTTCACCGAGGAGGTCCGGGTTTGATTCCCAGACAACTTCATGATAAATTTGTTCCGACGTAACGAGTTTGCCGGCTTCACAGAGCCAGTCCAATCATACTTGAAATGTCCTAAACTATGCCACTGTCCTAATTCTTTCACAATTCTGGCCGCTGGGTAGCATCGCGGAAGCGCGCGTATGAGGCTCGTACGCGGAGATGCTACTTGACGGTGCCCGTGACAACTGACTTCCCATAAAGTTGCTTTTAACGTCAAAAACCAATCACGTGATTCCTAATGACCTAGCTGTTAATGCGACCTCAAATTTAAAAAATGTGTAAGTATGTTATGTAATGTATAGAACTAATTATTTTTTGGTAGGTACAATCGTCATGGCAAAAGAATTTCTCAAAAAAAATAAATATCAACAAACTCGAGGCGAATGCCGGGGCAGTACCCTACCAAACGGGACACGGACCGCGCGCAATCTGTCCTTCCTCTCCTTTCTCCTATCCTCTCCCCTTACACACTCACTTACACTAACATGCACTACACTACCACATATTCCGGGAGACCGGTCGGGAGCTTAGAGCTTGTCCGGCTGGGGCGGTGCCCCGCTGGTGGGAGAGTTCTGGTTAGGGGGAAACCCCACTAGCCGACGGTAGGTCGGTGCCGGATCTCGCCATCCAGCGAGGGGAAAATCACAGCGCATATCTCGAGAAAAACATGCACTACACTAACGGGACTAATGACCAAAGCAGTTGACGCGCCCGGAAACACGAAAAAATCAATCAATCAATCAAACAAACTCCAAATGATCTTTCCGAAATTCGAGATTCAGATCATGCCAGTGATGCATACGATCAATAAAATATTTTGACGACAAAGATGTGGACAACACTGCACTGCAGAACCATTAAAAGAATTAAAACATTAAAAGAATCCCAGGCTTCCGCAGACACTCATGGCGATGCCGGATGACGCCGCGTTGATCGACTCCCGTGTCGTGGGATTCTAAAGGTGAAGTGCACCAGAGTGGCATTACCAGGAAAACCGATAACACTGGAACTGATACAACTATGCAGAACGAAAAAAAAGCGCAATCAAGGAAAACTTGCCATGAACGCCTTCGTTCACCAATTCGACATAAACTGGTGGAATTGGATCTGGGCGTGTGTGGGTAGGAGGCAGTGACGGAGGTGAGGGCAGAGAGAGAGAGGACAAAGATGGAGGTGAACTCGGGAGCAATTGTGAAGGCGAGGTCGAGAGCAGCTGTATGAGGTCGGAGATGATGACGAAGGCGGAGGCGGGGACGGAGGCGGAGCGCGTCGGAGACGGTGACGCGGGCGGTCGCGGGGGCGGGAGCAGGGATGGGCGGCGAAGGTGTTGGCGACTGGCTGAGGCGCAGATGCAGTGAATCAGCTGCCCCGTAATGTGAGCGATATAAATCACCACTTCCCAGCTGCAGCGTCCCTTCTAAGTCCTCCGCCACCGCCTCCGCCACCGCCACCGCCTCCGCCACCGCCTCCGCCTCCGCCACCGCTTCCGCCTCCGCCTCCACCACCGCCTCCACCGCCACCTCCGCCACCGCCTCCGCCACCGCGTCCTCCTCCCCCGCCACCTCCGCCGCCTTCACCACCGCCTCCTCCGCCACCTCCTCCTCCGCTGCCGCCTCCGCCACCGCCGCCGCCTCCGCCGCCGCCTCCGCCGCCTCCGCCACCGCCACCGCCTCCGCCTCCGCCTCCGCCGCCACCTCCGCCACCGCCCCGCCTCCCCGCCACCTCCACCACCGCCACCGCCTCCGCCACCGCCTCCACCACCGCCTCCTCCACCGCCTCCGCCACCGCCACCGCCTCCACCGCCTCCGGCGCCGCCTGGGTCTCATCTCCTGCCGGCGCGGAATGGCCCCCAAATTGGCTGGGGCCCAAGAGGCGCGTTCTCGTTTTTTAGGGCCTGCCACCCCCGTCCCAACGGTCCTCGAGGAACGGTCGCAGCTAATCCTTTCTTTGAGCACCGGGCCATGTGGTGGATCATTTTGCACCGTTGAGGAATAAATCAATCACTTGGAAATGATAACTAATCTATTTTTATGTGTGATGTTTCCTCTCTGGATAAATGAAATTTCTGGTCCATAATGCCGATTATATCGATAAGCGGATGATCTGCCTTTTTCTATCTTGTGATAAGACAGAGATATCGAAGGTGATTTTCTGAACGTTGACTCGTCGCTTGTATTATGCGTTTTGGGTAGCATAATGCCCTATTTTTCAATTTCCTGGGAAGTTTCCTCTAAATTTTCCACTTTCCTGAAAAGTAGTTAGCTTAAATTCCTAGAAACATACAAATGTACTGTTCTGAATTGTTTACGGAATGAATAAATTATTATTATTATTATTATTATTATTATTATTATTATTATTATTATTATTATTATTATTATAGTTGCATTTCGGCTCTTGATATAGGAGCGGCGAAGATTACACAGAAATTCTGTACGTGAAAATAATGTTTTGTTTGATGAGATTTTAGCTTATTTTATTTGCTTGCATTCACTGATTCTTGTAGTAAGCAAATTATGTTTAATGGCAGAAACTTCCGAAATTAATTTGTTTCTAGCTTTACCTCCTACACTCACATAGGATTGTTCGGTATTTACAAAGAGAACGAGTAATTTTTGCAAGGATTCTATAGTGTTGTATAAGTAAAAGAAGCAATAGAGAAGTTCTTATATTCTCAATGTACAATTCTCTTATTAGATGGCTGCAGCTCGTTGCATGATGATGATCATTGCGATGCAATATAATTCGGATGTTTGACCAATCACAGCAAAGTTTACAACTGATAAATAATCAATCATTGATCATCGTTCTATTAAATGTTTCGTTAGATTGTGTATCTTGCTGCATCGAAACAACCTGTGGGGTGATTGCGGCACACCGCACATTGTTTCCTTGTAAGCCTTTTCCCTTAATCCCTACAAGATTCAAGTAATTCATTTAATCCTGGTAAAGATTAAAACCTATTTAGCGTAGTGAAAAGTGTGATTAACACCGCACTTTAATCACATTAAAACAATGTTATTCGCGTCATAGAAAATTCAATTTTTTTCGATATTTAATCATAAAATAATAATCATCTTAACTAACATGTTTATTGAGGAAATAATTGTTCCACATTCTATTGAATAACTGCATTGGCATTTCTTACGAGCCAGATGCCATGCTGATAACACATAGTAGCAGGATATCGCGTTTATATTCCAACTCAGTGATATCTATTCCTTGTTGGTTGATGTTTCGGGGAAAGGAAAAATGTTTAAGTGATATGTATGAATAGCAGTGTGACATGTAGATAAATTTTTACTTTGAAATCACATGAAAATGTTTCAATTCATTTGTCATATCTAGATAGTAATCCTATTTGACCTACACTTTGAGAACATTCACAGACAGACCTGTGAAGGTCGCGGGCAAAGTAGTTTACTAGAGTTCGCGAGCATTGAAAGGTAAGGGTTGTATAAATGCACTGGATGAGCAGTACATCTCTAGATATTTTATTGGATATGTAACTGATGACAGTGCATTTTTTCTCCTTATTGTTGACATTTTCAGTGCCTTTTTAGGCTCCTAAAACTGTTTTTAGTGCCTTAACTCCCAATGTCTACTCATGACAGTCCATTGGAGAAGTCTGTTGACACTTGTAGCTCCAAATTTAGCTGCATTAATTACTAATTGCTTTACTAAAACAAAGAAACGATCCATTAAATTGTAACAATACATCAGTCAGGTTTGAAAAGGTCAATTGTGAGTAAAATCAAACAATTTGTACTGAAAGGATTTTGATTGTGTATTCGCGTATACTTAATAGTGCAAAAATTGCTTAACTTCCTTCGTTCACGTTAGGAGATTTAACGGATTTTATATATATATATATATATATATATATATATATATATATATATATATATAATCATTATGGAAATCTCGGTTATTTGATAGAACAAATCTGGCGAATTCCCCGCCTCATAGGAGCGCCGGACTTCCCACGCGCCCAAGAATCTGATTTGGCGTGGGTTGGCACGCCTGCGTCTAAGATCTGTAACCACGAGCCGATCATTGCCGACAGCTTCAAACTTTAAAACTTTCCTAGGCGACTCAGTGTGTATAGCTAAAGGGATATTTGCATTTCCTAGCTGCAAAAGAAATGAAAATCGGTCACTGGAAATAGCTTGGCTCTTCAAACATGAACATTGTTTTTGTCAAAAGTAATTAGCGCTGGGAAATTACTTTTTAAGATCGTGCTGAAAAACAAAAACCCTTTACTCGCATAACAAGTAACATAAAATTAATCCTACTTGTGTAATTAGTATCTTCTGCGTTCAAGGCGATCACAGATGAATAGCTTTAGCTGTTCAATTTATTCTTTCATTGAACATCTCGAGGTACTGATGACTATTGACTGATGGTCGATTTGGGGTAGTAAGAATTCGAAAAAAGGTACATTATATAATATCTAAAAGTTATATATAAGATATATTTATATATTATATATAAGATATATTTATATATTATATATAAGATATATGTATATATAAGATATAGGTATATAAGATATATGTATATATAAGATATATTATATAAGATATATGTGTATATATACTTATATATTATATATAAGATATATTTATATGTTATATATATAAGATATTTTCTGACATTAGAACGCTATTTCACAATGAGTACAAATGTATTATTTATGATACGTAGTAACTATATTTCTTAATTGTGCGCATCGGCATAATTCACATTAGAGGAGAAAAATAATGGAAAATGCGTGTTTTCTAATGATTATCCATTAGGGCAGCTTTCAACCCTCCGGTTCATTGACAGAATGGCCTTTTAAAAGCACCGTGAGGGGGGAGGCATGTGGGGCTTCCGGCGACGCAGCTGCCGGCGGCAGCCCTTGAGCGTCTGTCATTTGCCGCACTAATATTGTGCGCGTGTTGTGGTTTCTGCTGCTTGGGAAACCTTGCAGATCGACACGGAACGCTGGGCCAAGCCGCGGTCGCTGAGGCGGTGCGGGGCAGGAGATGCAAGTGCGTACAAACATGCCTACATCAAAATAAATGCGTAAAAATAAATAAGTTATTAAGTATACAGTATATACTCAAAATAAAAATAAATAAAACTGAATTAATACCTTAATGAGAAGAATTAAAAAAAAAAGAATAATCGTTATTTATGTATCAAGGGCGTGAAGTTGATGTGTTTGCCCCGAGGGCTACTTCCATCAGAAAAACATCTAGTAACGCCCGTGGTGAATACAAAACGTAATGGTTTACTAGTTCGTTGCTGAATAAACGAGAATTCGAAACATTTAATAATTTTTCTTGGGTCTGATGTGAAAAACCATTGTTATAGTTATTTATCAATACGACGTCAGATAAACAAAACAGTGTGTATATAATTACTATTGCATAATCGTTATTGGACTGATTTGTTCGTACGAAATGGAAGAATATAGTGAAGTTCCTCCGGAAATTCTCGCAAAAGCTAACAAAACTACGGACAGTGGTTTCCAGTAAAATCTCGAAAAATATATGAAAATGTTTATGGTGTATTTGAGAGTTATATAACAGTGTGAATAACAGTGTAAATTGCGTTGATGAAACAGTACTTTTAGGTTATTTGCTTTTATTGCCAAAAGTTATTTAGAAAATATCATAACACCTCAAAAAAAATGCATTTCGACGATGTTAGCCGATGTGCCTTATACATCTTATAACTAAGAGTAGTTCTGCTACTCAAGAAGCACATACTATATCTTTAAAAAAGGTAATACGTGAGAGTGAAATATGAGTGACTGGTAGCAATTGTATATTCACAATTGAAATTTCAATAATTCATTAAAAATTACATTCAAAATTGCAATTTTCGTATCAATTAAGCAAAATAACTTTTATTATGAGTTATTCTACTTATTTGAGCATTATGCCATTTATTGATTGTATTTGCTTACATCGTAACTTAAATCGAATTTATAAAAAATGTATGCGTTGTGTTGGTATTAGAGCCGGCCACTAAAGAATTCAAAAGGCCCGAAGGCATAAAGAATCAGAAAGGCCGGCAAGGGTATTAACAAAACAGTGTTTGGTGTGAGGTCCGTAAACACCCAGCAATGAACTAGTAAACCATAAAAAAATATTGTACCCGAACAGGGGATAAACCACTTTTCGAGTACTACAGAGGGTTACAACCTATTAATACAAAAAATGCAAGCCACAAAACAAAACCCAATTTTTTTTATTAACACGTTGGTAAAGAAGTAGCGAGGTGCTTGCCAAAAACAAACTCGGTATAACTCGTAACAAAGATAGGCGGAACTCCCCACAAGGAACCCAACATGAATGAGCAAAATCGTGCTCAATCTGTTTGTCCCAAATTTTGTGAGATAAGAAGTGAGATATTGGGATTACGTCGATATTCTGTTGATTAAATAACAATGCAATGCCATTGTTTCCATCATCTAGTGCAGTCTCTGATATGATGATCTCACGTTAACGATGAATCCGTAAACACAAATCGCATTTTCTCCTGTAACTGCATAAAAGGGAGTATTTCAAAAGCGCGCGCGCGCGCGTGGTGTGTGTGTGTGTGTGTGTGTGTGTGTAAGGTGAGAGGAGGGGAGGGATATCCTATGAAAATTGCTTCAGATGTAGATAAGCTATAGAATATGTATATTATTCATATTTTAAATAATATTATATCATTATACTGATAATATATAATGTATGTACTAGAGATTTAATATTATATAATAATTTATTTTTTATTTATTGAATAAACGGACATGCAATCCAAGTATACAAAACAATAGTGGTTCATGTTGACTTGTGACTAGATTTTTACAGTAAATATTATAAAACTTTTCTTAACATTCGGTACTTACAGGTGTTGTAAAAAGAAATACAGATAAACGTTTTCGAGACTAAAATAACAAATTAAAATAAATCCAAAATATAATTATTCTAATTTCTATAGCAAACCCTTTAATCCGTTTCTATTCGAGAAAAGTGTTGGCTAAATAAGTCCATCTTTACTGATTAAATAAACTCCTCATTCTTAACAATGGATTGTTCGCGATAATATGTCAAATTAAAATATGTAGACATAAACGTAAACAGTCTCCTAATATTGGCAGGTGGGAACCTCAAGTTTTCCCTTTTTCAAACGTAAAGGACAATCAACATTACCTGCAATCAATTTCTCTTAAAGTATTGAATCTACAAAGTTTCTCAGAGATCTAGGGGATGATAGTACAACGTTTCAAGAAATGTTTCTTTTACTGGATAGAAAATTATTACAATTATTCTGAAAGATTGAACTGTACATGTTACACAAGTCGATATTATTTTATTCCATTTCAAAAGAGAGTAAAACTTACCTAGGTTAAATATAATTTTTGACTTACGTGAAAGGTCATCGTCAAATTTACCTTTGTGAGCCCTAGTAACCAACAAATACGTTCCACCAAACGTTTTCCTTTTAGGTGATAATCACAACATTAAAGATTCGTTGACCAATAAGTTTTAATCGAAATAGCAGGTGGGTCTCATAATTGTATATTTCGTATGATTACATAAGAATATCTAATAACATTTTTGTTATTGTATGTTTTAATGTAAAAAATATTATGTTTCTTTCAGTGTTTATGTTCAAGAACTTTGTCAATTTAAGCATAATCGATGTCAAGGAACTTTGTAAATTTAAGTTAAGTATACATTAGGTTCAAGGTGTGAACGGAATTAGAAAACGGTGAGTATTGTGCAGTCATCAGTAAACCTTTCATATTCATTTTCCCAGGGTCATTGCTTTGGAACAGGGAAGGATTGCCTTTCGTAGTGCGAAAGTGGTGACCTCTGCTTGTGTGTATGAAAGGTATTGTCATCACGGAGCGCGTTATTTTTTTCCCTATCAGGAATTTTCTTAAGATTTTGCAAGAAGAGAAAATCACAATCACACAATCATATAATCGTGTCGCAGCTGACTTTCAATGGCCCGAAGACAGTTTACAGGCTGCTACAGCTCAGGAATATCACAGATACCTCCGCAGCCTCATTGGTCAGGAGGTCGTATTGTTACAGTACCGACAGAGGTTGATGATCAACTCTAGCCATATAGCTGGGTCTAATTTAACCACTAAACGAAGAAGAATGCTAGAGCCCCGCTGCTCTGATCGTTAATTCTCTGTAGTCTCTCCTCTCAAAATCAGGTGAAAGTGAGGTAATAATTTCCTTCACACACGGATTCCGGCACACCCCCGATCTTTCCTTTCTCCTTCCCTACGTAACACAGACACACTTACACTAACGTATTTCACAACGACACCGGGAGCGGTAGCTCAGTGCATCAACTGATATCACTGCAGCGCCTCTGACCAGGAGGTCGTGGGTTCTAGTCCTGACGGCGGCAGGATTTTCGACACTAGCTTTTCAGCTAGCTCGAATTCAGTCGCTGCTTGGAGCAGAATTCTAGCGACCGGCTGCTCTGATTGGTAGTTTTCCGTGGTTTCTCCGATCAACACCAGGCGAATGCTGGAGCAGTACCCTACGAAACGGGCCACGGACCGAGCGCGATCTGTCCTTCCTCTTCCTTGTCCTATCCTCTCCCCTTACACACACACTTACACTACCACATATTCCGGGAGAGCGGTCGGGAGCTTAGAGCTTGTCCCGGCTGGGGCGGTGCCCCGCCGGTGGGAGAGTCCTGGTTAGGGGGAAACCCCACTAGCCGACGGTAGATTGGCGCCGGATCTCACCATCCAGCTGGTGAAGACCACCGCTATCTCCCGAGAAACAAACATGCACTACACTAACGGGACTAATGACCAAAGCAGTTGACGCGCCCGGAAACACGAAAAAAACAAACAAAACCAAACTTTACGTAATATTTCCTTGGTTTTAGAGCATATTTTATTGATCGTTTTTGACGATGTTTCAGATCATCAAAAGTCGCCCTCTAATAATAACAAATGTGTTGATTATTTAACACAAATCCATGATGATTATCCCCCCCCCCCAAAAATATCTGCTGGATCCGCCCCTGAGACGCGTTTGCGCCCATTGTGGGGTTAATAATAACAAATTGTTATTATTTAACAAAATCTACGATTCCCACCCTCCAAAAAATGATCTGCTGGATCCGCCCCTGAGACGTCGTTTGCGCCCATTGTGTGGGGCAGCGCGTCCTCTGCGGGATTAATTTACAATACAATAACAAATATGTTCATTATTTAACAAAAATCTACGATTCCCACCCTCCAAAAAAATGATCTGCTGGATCCGCCCCTGAGACGTCGTTTGCGCCCATTGTGTGGGGCAGCGCGTCCTCTGCGGGATTAATTTACAATACAATAACAAATATGTTCATTATTTAACAAAAATCTACGATTCCCACCCTCCAAAAAAATGATCTGCTGGATCCGCCCCTGAGACGTCGTTTGCGCCCATTGTGTGGGGCAGCGCGTCCTCTGCGGGATTAATTTACAATACAATAACAAATATGTTCATTATTTAAAAAAAATCTACGATTCCCACCCTCCAAAAAATGATCTGCTGGATCCGCCCCTGAGAGATCGTTTGCGCCCACTGTGTGGGCAGCGCGTCCTCTGCGGGATTAATTTACAATACAATAACAAATATGTTCATTATTTAACAAAAATCTACGATTCCCACCCTCCAAAAAAATGATCTGCTGGATCCGCCCCTGAGAGATCGTTTGCGCCCACTGTGTGGGGCAGCGCGTCCTCTGCGGGATGAGTTGCAACTTGTGCGGAACCGGACGCGTCCGCGACGGCCAGCGTCCCGCGCCGGGCCCGGCTCGGACCCCGCCGCCGCCGCGATGAGTCACGGCCCGGTGGCGCTCGCCCGCGCCCTGCCTTACCCTGCCCTACCCTGCTCTGCCCTGCCCTGCCCTGCCCCGCTCGGCGAGTTCCCTGCCGCCACGCCACCTCACCGGAATGCAGGTTTTTTTGTTTCTTTCTGTTTTTATATGAACTCTTAGGTGGCCCTCGTCATTTTCATCACCGTTATTATCTACATTCCTAATTTCCAAATCCAGAAGGATTTGAAAGAAAATTATGTACCCTACTGTCTTTTGAGAGTTGTCTGTGGTTTCGTTAGATTCATAGAATCTCGGTAAAAATGCAACAAGATTCAAAGTTTCTATTGTGATTGAAAATTCAAAAATTTGATTGTTTTTCCTATTCTTATTCTGTGCTTATCGACTGAGTTCTCATACTCAGTGCTTACGACACAGCTGACGTTAAGTGACAGCAAGGCACCAAGGAAAACTCCGTAACACAGACACACTTACACTAACGTATTTCACAACGACACCGGGAGCTCGCCATAATATATTTGATATTCACGAGTTGTATTACGGAACTGCAACTCTTTTTGAAAATGTAAAGAATTGTTGTACTATAAGTATACAACACTAAGTTTTTACAGTATCCACGAAAACTACCGGGAGCGGTAGCTCAGTGCATCAAGTGATGTCACTGCAGCACCTCTGACCGGGAGGGCCTAAGTTCGAGTCCTGACAGCGGCAGGATTTTCGACACTAGCTTTTCAGCTAGGTCGAATTCAGTCGCTGTCTGGAGGAGAATTCAAGCGGCCGGCTAATCTGATCGGTAGTTTACCGTGGTTTCTCCGATCAACACCAGGCGAATGCCGGAGCAGTGCCCTAACAAACGGGCCACGGACCGCGCGCGATCTGTCCTTCCTCTTCCTTGTCCTATCCTCTCCCCTAATACACACACTTACACTAACATGCACTACACTACCATATATTCCGGGAGATCGGTCGGGAGCTTAGAGCCGGTTGGGGTGGTGCCCCGCTGGTGGGAGAGTCCTGGTTAAGGGGAAACCCCACTAGCCGATGGTAGGTCGGCGCCGGATCTCGCCATCCAGCGGGGGAAGATCACCGCCATCTCCCGAAAAAAACATGCACTACACTAACGGGACTAATGACGAAAGCAGTTGAAGCGCCCGGAAACACGAAAAAATCAGTCAATCAATCAATCCACGAAAACTGTTTTTGTTAAAATATTTAACTTTTTGCAGTGCTATACGAGAGTGTTTTGTTTGATGTTCTTGAGCAGTGTGAATGCTACGTTTTGGAAGCCTATTTTGTGTGTTTTTCTTCGGTAGCATTTTTGTTGCCGAAGGCCATTAGATTTCCTCTAATTCACGTCTAAGTATGTTAGGTGTCGGTTGAATACAAAATCTACGCCAGGTTGCAACCAGCTTCCTAAGACGCAGCTCAAGTGACCTTTACAGTACTTATCGCAATTTATGGACTGTTCTGAATTATGCCTTGCGTTTTCCTGTCTTTTCAAAGGCTTGGGGGTTTGACCAAGTTCTTACCTAAATTTTTCGGAAAAAATCTCAGAGCTTCCATGACTGTCCGTACGATCTGTGCTTTGCGCCCCATACCTGGCTGATCTCGAGTTCCAAACTTTTGAATTTAAGACAGTTCTCTGCTCCTCGGTTACGAACTCAATTGCGTGGTACAGTACCATCTACAATAGGACACTATTTGTTCACCAAATCCAGAATAATAATATCCGCTCTGCTTGTCTCTATTGTACGATCAACTTGGATTTGTTGGTAGTTCAACATTGTATACAGTTCAACCGACGTCATAGAGTTTGTTGAGTATTCGTACCATTCAAGCAAGGAAATTTGATGGTGCAGGAATAATGTTGAAACAAGTTTGGAACATTGATGGTGTCCTAGATCTGTTATTATCTGAATCCACTTGACATTAGATTTCCACTCAGTAGCCCCCCAAACCCTTAAACAAAATATTTTATATGCTTTTGCCACCTTGTTTGATTTTGCTCGTCTTTTCGGCTTTTCTTATCGTGCGGCGCAGGCCGCTTGTGAAGGGAGAATGTAAGGGAGTCCTTCTTGGGGGGAAATGACGTTCGTGTTCCGACGTGAAAAGACCCGTTGTGTTAGGAACTGCCAAGCTGTGTGGGCATTCGCTTGAAAGTGACTGAAACCAACGAACAGAGGACATCCCCGATCTCGACAGGGGAAAAAATCGCCAAACATACCAGCAAATATCCAGCACCCGGAATCAGATCGATGATGATTGACATCACATTGACATCACATGACCATCACATTGCCCCAGCTTTCACTCCTAAATAACCCACAATTAGCGTAACTATTTATATTTTCCTCATTTCTAAACATCTACTTTGTATTGGATAATAGAATGTAAATTCATAAAAAGCATTTTTTGTTCATATTTTTTACTTGTAAAATAAGGAATAAACTTGGGAAAATTTGTTTTCTAATATTTTTCTGAATAACAAATTTCGGTAAGTACATTTCGTTTTGGTTTTAATAAGAAATAAGAAATTCTTAGCAGCATTTCTAAAATTTACTGGGATAAATTATATAGCCTTTATGAACGGCCACCGACAACTTTTTAAATTTTTCTCGACCACAGCCTCTTCATAAGAAAAAAGCCCCTTTTCATGTATGCAATAGTACTGAACAGATAAAAAATATATTCAATAATGATAAGGAATTTTGTATGATTCATATTATTCGTGTGAGTGTTCGAAGAATTTCACGCAATGACTTCTTCAAAATATTCTTAATGATCCATTCAGTTACTTTTTGGGCATCATGTAGTTTTAAACTGTGAATACTTACTTTTTCGGGATCTTTAACTTTTCTTGATTGTTGGCACCTTTTCATATTAATTTCTCAGAGTGCATTGCTCTCTTTCCGAAAATGGAACTTTTTTGCGTTCCATAACTACCTTTCTTCGATCAACGGGAAGTTGTGACATATGACCACAGCATCCTTAATGGTCTAAGGTGGGTTATGTAGCAAATTTGGTTTCTGACTTCACTTCTATTATTTCACTCCTTAGCCCTAATTTACTTTTGCGATGAATTGGTGAATAAAAATTTACCATTGGGGTTTAGCATTAAGCAAATTTAGCATTAAGGTTTCTCGCAGAGAAACAACTTTAAGCATAATACTCGAACTTAATTTTACCGCATATTCGTATATACATCACCAATAAAGATTTACTCTTCAAGAAATTATAAAAAAAATGTTTACTCGACCATTTGCTGGAATGACTCAAAAATTGTGTGAGAGAGGATCGCGCTTTCTCAGTTGTCCAGCAGTAGATTACATCGCTCATCTGTAATGAGAAAATGCTTACTTAAATTATTATTATTATTATTATTATTATTATTATTATTATTATTATTATTATATTATTATTAGCCCATAACATCCCGAAAAGGGCAAAGGCCTTCTGCTTTAGCAGGGTTAGAGTAGGTCGATATTCAATTTCACTAAAGTTCACTCAATTTCACTAAAATTGACTAATAGCACTGTGGATCATCATCTTCTTTTTGCTGTTCATATCCCTGTTGCCTCCATGTTGTTCTTTCTTGGGCCAGTCTCGTCCAGGTGGGACCAGCTGCTTTGCATAGCTCGTCTGTCCATATTCTCCTCTGTCTCCCTTGGTTTCTCCACCCATACCGTTTAAAAAAAACTTAAACGCTTATTTAAATATGGTAACATTAAGAAATCTAACAAAAGAAATCTTACAAAATCCATCTCACCAGTTAAAGAAATTTTATCTGAAATTGAGTAGAAGCGAGCGATATATTTATATTTATATACATCGTTTGTGTATATACACACCGCCAACTATATATATATATATATATATATATATATATATATATATATATTGTGACGTCACGGGGTTATACGAACCCGTAACGCCACCATAAGCCACTAGACAAGACCAAAGAACTGAGAAATAGGGTACGAGGCGGAGCGATGGTCCGAGAAGGCGACATCTACCCGCAGGTTTTCGCACTCCGATGTCCAAAGTTAGCGGATAATATTTTCTCGAGAGGGCGCGAAGGAGGAGAAAATTCACCCCTCCAGAAATTTTTCCCCAGGTGGAGTCGCATAAATACCGTGACGCACTTTGGTAGAGCTCTCTTACGGCTTCGACAGCGACGGCGACTCAACGAAATTCTTCAGCGGTAATAATTGGTTAGTGCAGGAGTATAATTTTACTTACTTAAGTAAAGCTGATTTAAGAAACGCGGTAATAAGTGATAGAATTCAGAAGCAAAGTGCATGTACAGCATTTGCACTAACATTACGCGAGTAAGCAAGCGTTGTGACTGCTCGAACTTGAAATAGTTTCATCATCGAAGTAAATTCGCGCAGAAGGACTCTGAACGAAATCCAGTTTTTAATTTTGTACGCCACGACCATGCACGCTCAAAGTGTGGTATGTCGGCCGAGTGCTAGAAGTAGTCAATTCAAGCTCGTTAGTTATTTAAAACTGGAAGCGCGAGCAACGGGTACGCGGCAGGCGGCAGAAGGACGGCTCCAACACTCAAGCGTAGGCGAGAAGGATTTGGACCAATCCGTCGATGGTACGAGCCCGAGGACGAGAGAAAGGTTTGGAATTTGGACGTGTGGCGGCCTCCTGAGATCGAGCGAAAGAAGAGGTGTAACCGCGGGACATCGAACCAGTCGAGTGACGTGGCGAGGACTGCGAGCGACCGAACACCCCAAGGTTAACTGACGGCGAGCGGGAAGGAAATGTCGAGGTAAAGAACTGGCAACTTCTATGCGGCAATTTGTTGGGAAACTGTGTAGCTTTAAACACCAGGCGTAGCGTCCTAAATAGGTGAAAGTTCCAAATAATTACTTTGAAAATATTTCGAACGTACGAGCGGCAGTTTTATTTCATTCGCTGTACGCACCAGTAAATTCGTTTGAATGCCATACCTTGTACAACTTTTCTAAAGTAAATTATAATTGTTCATGTAATGTAAAGTAATCTTATTGAAAGTATTGTTTCCATTGTATGATGTCAGGAATAATCAGTTGCTATAATTTTGTAAAGGGTACGATTTAGTAACGTGTGTCACGTTTATTCTTGTACTAGAGTTAACAGCGTTGTAATAAATGCGCAGCTCAAGGCTAACCTCTGTGAAGTCTATAAAAGAATAATTGTAGAGAATCACTTAAAGGGCCGTTCACGGAGAAAACTTTAGATTAACAAAAGTTAAATGAGGTACACGAAGTAATTGAGAAGGAGGTCAAAGCAAAAGTATTGTAAATAGTGCGTATTGAAGTACTCAGGCAGTCAAGGTGACGCCTATACATTCTCTTATGGTTGTGTTATTTCTGTTCTTTTTGTTTCTGTTTTCTTTGCAGTGACCATCTACGTAAAATACATACTTATTGTATATTTGTGCCACTATGTAATTTGTTTACTGAATATATGCTCATTTTACCAGAATTTTTATAATAATTCATTGTGTCAAGGGTTCAGACCTTTCTCATACCCGAAAGATCCTGCTTCCTGAGAATTCAAAGCTCACTTCACGAGCATTCATAGTTTCACGCTTCATCGCCACCGGCTGGAAGGTAGTAGGTGGGCGTGTTATAATATATATATATATATATATATATATATATATATATATATAGATATATTTTTTAGCCCTGATATATTTAGAATGCGTTTAAAAAGAGATAATAATATTGATTATTATTATTAATAATAATAATAATAATAATAATAATAATAATAATAATATTTATTCGATGCAGGTGATAGCGGTGCCAACCACTATTTATTTTCTCCGACTGCGTGTAATCTCATACTCATCAAAAACAAGCGATAGCGAAAGGCGAGGAGAGGCAGAGATACATCTTCGGTACCGAACAGGAACAGACCTCCCGCTGGGCGCGCACGCTTCCCGAGGAGAAAAGCCTTATTAATTGCCTGCGGACGCGTGTGGGGAGCGCAGATGCAGGACGGCCCTGGAAGGTCCGCGACGGCGGCGCCGCGTGATGGTCGCGGGTGGGGGGGGGGGTGGCGGGGCGGCGGTGGCGGTGGCGGTTGCGGCGGCGGCGGCGGCGCAGGCGGTGGCGGTGGCGGTGGCGGCGGCGGTGGCGGTGGCGGTGGCGGTGGCGGTGGCGGTGGCGGTGGCGGTGGCGGTGGCGGTGGCGGTGGCGGTGGCGGTGGCGGTGGCGGTGGCGGCGGCGGTGGCGTGGCGGGGGGTGGCGGTGGTGGCGGTGGCGGTGGCGGTGGCGGTGGCGGTGGCGGTGGCGGTGGCGGTGGCGGGGCGGTGGCGGTGGCGGTGGCGGCGGCGGCTGGCGGTGGCGGTGGCGGTGGCGGGCAGTGACGGCGGCGGCGGTGGCGGTGGGCGGCGGGTGGCGGCAGAATGGCGCAATTAGGGCCACCGCCCGCGGCCGCTGCCCTTTGCCTCCGCGGCCGCAACGGGTTTTAATTAGGTTGGCAGGGCGGACAGCAGGGGGCACTGGGGGCGCCCGGGGGGCAGACACCGGGGCAATTTGCTACGGACCAGCCGCCGGCATTGTGGCCAGTCTGCGGGAGAACTTGATTGACATCACCCCTCTCGGCTTTTTTGTTCCGATGGCTATTGTGCGTTATGTACCGTACATTTAGGATTACAATTGAAAAATCCTGATAATGTTTGCTCTTGTAATGTTAGGTGGGCAAATTCAAAGCTCTTTCGATGCACGTGTTGATCTAGAAATTTTGATTTCTTAAATTATGCATCTTTGATTTGATGTTAGTCAATGGACTCTTCAAAAACAACCAGTTTTGCGTTCTCTGAAGAATAATCATATGGGCAGTCCAGTGCTCATATTTAACAAATGAATGTTACGCTAGAAAACAGCGACAACTACTAAAATTCTGGTAGGATCTTCTTTGCCTTCAAATTGCAATACAAAATATGGGATTATTAAAAATGAAGCAATTTTTTATTCAGCTATTTAACTTCATTAGGCGTCAATTATAGAAATATCAGAAACGTACTGATGTTCGCTCGATATTAGGGCCTACAATTGAAGAATGATACATTTGAGAGAAAATACCTTATTCTTGAATTAATACCATCTGAGGAATTTTCTTTTCTAATACATTTCACAAATTGCTTTGATCAAATTTCCCATAAATTGTGATTCTTGAAGGAAATTTTATCTGCCGTGAAAAATTTCAGAATCTTTAGTAAACCAATTGAGGATATTTTGTTTGTTGATGACATCAAAATAAGGCAGGCTTCATGGTTCGCTATGTAAGTATTTTTCAACATAAAATTTAGGACTGGGACTGATGTTGTTTCATAAACTGGAATTTGCTACAAAACCCCAATTGTTAATAGCTTCCATCTTACTAGCAGTTTGGCAATAATTTTCGTTTCCAAGCATTGTTAAGAGTAGAAAGGCAATTTCAAGTTGTTAAACGTCTCTGCACCAATGAAACATTGAAAGCAAAATAAAATCACACAAAAATTAAAAATTATCTAATAAAAATAGCACTGAATTAATTGGAAGGAACACAATTCAAAATACACAGACGATACGAGTACAGACACAGATACGATACTGTCACGACAGAGACACATATGTGCAAGCAACATACAAAAAGTTTGCAAATGGAGTCTACGTGGTTGAACAACATGAGTTTCGTTTTCGTATTAACAAGCTGCTATCAGGGAAATTTCTGCTTTAAATATATGTACGAGTACAAGTTCAAACTGTCTGAGTTGTATTCAATCATTGCTATTTCTGCTTACTTTTTCGCCGTTACGTCGTAAGAAGAGAAATTATTGTAATCGTGCGAGGATAAACGGCGGATTTTCGAAAGAAAAAATTATTGGTGGATCCTAGTAACAAAAAGTGGAAAAATCTCGTTCCATATGTATAGTAAATAATTTCCTCTAACACGTTGTGCAGTCAGAATTCATATTTTGTGAATTCTTGATACAGAAAAATCGATTGACGGTAAAACGTCTAAGAGACCATGGTCAACGCTTAAACAGTTTTTCTCTAACACCAATTTTAACCAATTTTCTCTAACATTGATATTCCTCGATATTGATTTTTCTAATTTCCTTGATGTGGTCTGGCTTTTAAGGTCTTGCTCCATTCTCTGGCCAGCTGCCATCTATTGTCGTCAAAAGTAGTACATTTTTTTGGCATTTTCTCAACTTTGTGATTCTCTAATAGTACAACCGAAATATTACGTCAAGAATATTAAAGAATAGTAAAACCTCGTACTAAATAGAAATTGTCATTGAACATTTTTGAAACAGTTTTTAAGAAAATGAGTTTTCGAAAATCTTCATTTGACGTCATTTGAAGCACTTCCACTCGCAAATTTAATAATATATACAAATTGATGGAAATGCGCGTATTAACAGCGTGAGATATATTTAAAAAATGTTGAGAGACACAAAGACTTGATACATGTTACTCTATTCGTTACTCATTCATGATACTCTATTCATGTCGATGCGTTATATCCGAATAAGAAGCCAGAATTGCACCACAACCCTACAGTTTTTTAATCGCATAAAAAAACGCGAAATGTATAACCTACACATTCACGGTTAAAATTTCAGGATATCAGTGGTATGAACCACAATTAGTAGGCAATATAAATTTGCTATGCAGAAATTTTAGCCATAAACATGTTTCGAGATTTTTCCATCATCAGTGGCTCTACAATATTAAAATTGAATTAACAAATTAGCTCATGAATAAATACGTCATACAAGAAAATACATAATACGAATGAACATTAAAATTAAAAAAATGTGTACTTACCCGAGTAACATAGATTAAACATATAAAGTAAATACAGTGCGAGGTCATCATGGCGCCATTTTGTGATTAGTAAGACGTACGGAGACAGACTGGGGGAAGGTGAGATAGGAAATGGAAGAGTAGGAAAGCTAGTTGATAAGATTGATTGATTGTTTTTTTAGTGATTCCGGGCGCATCAACTACTACGGCCATTAGTCTCGTAAGTGTAGGACGTATTTTTTGCTCAGGAGGTGGCGTTGATCTTCACACGCTGGATGGCCAAATCCAGCGCCGACCTACCATCGGCTAACGGTTTCTTCTCCAGTAGATATCTTCCACTAGCGAGGCACCATACCAACCAGGACGAGTTCTGAGTCCTCGACCGGTCTCCCGAAATATGTGGTAGTGTACTGCATGTGTGTAAGAGGTGAGGATAGGACAAGGAAGAGGAAGGAAAGATCGCGCGCGGTCCGCGGCCTGTTTGTGAGGGTACTGCTCCGGTATTCGCCTAGCGTTCATCAGAGAAACCACGGAAAACCACTGAATAGAGCAGCCGGCCCCAGGAATTTCCCTCCAGACAGCGACTGCTGGGAATTCGATCATGCTGAAAACCTAGTATCGACAATCCTGTCGCCGTCGAGGTTCGAACCTAGGACCTCTCGGTCAGAGGCGCTGCAGTGGCATCAGTTGATGCACTGAGCCACCGCTCCCGGTAATAAGTATATAATGGGGCTGTATTTTAATTGTGGTTGTTCATGAAGACATATTAGAATAAATTCACAGTTGTTCCGTTGTAGTTCCGTTAGTCTAGCGAATGTTATACTCTAGTGTGACACGTGGACATGTCAACTAACAGGTCCCCCTTCTCTAGGTATCTCCCTCCAGCGAGTTACCACCCCAGTAAGATCATACTTTAAATTCTTGTTTTGTCCCAGGACATATGTGGGAAGGTAATACATATATGAGTGAACGTGAAAAGAGAGAGAAGGGGACCAGAATGAGGATGAAGGTTTGGTTTGGTTTTTTCGTGTTTCCGGGCGCGTCAATTGCTTCGGATATTAGTCCCGTTAGTGTAGTGCATGTTTCTTCTCGGGAGATGGCGGTGAACTTCCCCCCTGGATGGCGAGATCCGGCGCCGACCTACCGTCGGCTAGTGGGGATTCCCCCTAACCAGAACTCTCCCACCAGCGAGGCGCCGCCTCAGCCGGGACAAGCTCTAAGCTCCCGACCGGTCTCCCGGAATATGTGATAGTGTGGTGCTTGTAAGTGTGTGGTGTAAGAGGAGAGGATAGGACAAGGAAGAGGTAGGAAAGATCGCGCGCGCTCCGTGGCCCGTTTGGTAGGGTACTGCTCCGGCATTCGCCTAGTGTTGATCGGACCACGAAACCACGGAAAAGATCAGTGCAGCCGGCTCCCGATCAGAGCAGCCGGCCGCTAGAATTCTACTGCAGACAGCGACACTGACAAGCTAGTGTCGAAAATCCTGCCACCGTCGGGACTCGAACTAGAAACTCCCGCACTGCAGTGCCATCAGTTGATGCCCTGCGCCGCCTCCCCCGGTGCCCCAATTAACGAAACCAATCCAATCCAGCGTGAGTCATTGGAAACCGGAGAGCGCGGTGTCGTTGTCGATTCCGCTGCAGCTGCGGGGGATCGGGTTGCGGCGCGCGTGGGGCCGCGGCGCGGCGTGTCGGGTTCCGCGTCCCTTTGTCTCGGGCGGAGGCGCGGCCTTCTCCCGACGACAATGATGCCCTCG
Source organism: Teleogryllus oceanicus (assembly GCA_964035755.1). Taxonomy (NCBI): domain Eukaryota; kingdom Metazoa; phylum Arthropoda; class Insecta; order Orthoptera; family Gryllidae; genus Teleogryllus; species Teleogryllus oceanicus. The sequence continues at coordinate 54,173,567 of CAXIVR010000014.1, forward strand.
CTGCGCGCCGCTCAGCTCTCTTTCAGCGGCGCCGCGATCGCCAATGCGCACGCGCCCGGGCGGCACGCGGTCCACGCTTTGCACACACCTCCATACTTTATTTTATTTTATTTTTTAATTTTTTAATTTGTTGCGTCTACTTCGACGAAACGCGTCTCCAAGCCCCTTGGGGGGTGTAATCCTTCTGAGCGTTCTGGGAGTAATCCTCCCATTACTGCGCTTGTTTTTTTATGGAGTAATCCTTCGTTAACATTGTCGCGTCTCGTCGTAGTCGGTTGTCAAGGGGACCGCCAGGTAGCATCTCCGCGTACGCGCCCCCTACCGCGCGCTCCTGCGTCACTACCCAGCGGCCAGAATTGGGAAGGAATAAGGTTAGGGTTTAGGACACTTCACAGGGGTTGGACTAGCCCTTGTGAAGCAGCCGAACTCGTTTTGTTGGAACAAATTTCACATGAGATTCGACGGAAATCGAACCCGGATCTCAGTGGTGATAGGCTTGCGACTTTGCAATGAACCACGAGTTCAGCTCTACTTGGGTTTTCGTAACGTGGCGGATGACGTTAGGCCATTTTTACAGCTCCTGCTTCGTAAAATAAATATTTTTAACCGTGACAAGCACATGTTTGAGGCCTCCGTTGAGAAGGACGTTCGCGAATTAATTAAAAAAAATCGTTTTATGAGGCGGGAACCGGGAGCGGTAGCTCAGGGCATCAACTAATGTCACTGCAACGCCTCTGGCCGGGAGGTCCTAGGTTCGAGTCCTGACTGCGGTAGGATTTTCGACACTAGCTTTTCAGCTAGGTCGAATTCAGTCGCTGTCTGGAGGAGAATTCTAGCGGCCGGCTGCTTTGATCGGTAGTTTTCCGTGGTTTCTCCGATCAACACCAGGCAAATGCCGGAGCAGTATCCTTCCAAACGGGACACGGACCGCGCGCGATCTGTCTTTCCTCTTCCTTGTCCTATCCTTTCCCCCTTACACACACTTACAATAACATGCACTACACTACCACATATTCCGGGAGACCGGTCGGGAGCTTTGAGTTTGCCCCGTATGGGGCGGTGCCCCGCTGGTGGGAGAGTCCTGGTTAGGGGGAAACCCCACTAGCCGACGGTAGGTTGTCGCCAGATCTCGCCATCCAGCGGGGGAAGATCACCGCCATCTCCCGAGAAAAGACATGTACTTCACTAACGGGACTAATGACCAAGGCAGTTGACGCGCCCGGAAACACGAAAAAATCAATGAATGAGGCGGGATGTGCAAAATTACCTAATGTCATCGGCTACTTTACGAAAGCCTAAGTGCCCGAGATTGCTGAGGCAGTAGTGTCGTAGTGATCTCGGACCGAAGGGTCGACGTTTCGAGAGCGCCTGGGGCATGGTTGTATTTGTGTTCGTCCTTTCACCCCTTATCATCACCATATAGTTAATCTTCACGGTTACCAAAACGTTAACTTCAATAGTGGTCGCTAATGACCTAGATGTTGATGCGACCTTAAATAACAAACACACACACAACAACAAACAAGTACATACTTGGGATTTCGTAACGTGGCGGATGACATTAGATAATTTTTACATCTGCCTCATAAAATGAATCTTTATAACAGTGATCAGCACATGTTTGAGGCCATTAACCCCGGTGAGAAGGACGTACCACCGGATCGGCACTTTGGTTTTCGGATAGTGACCGATGACATTAAGTAATTTTGCACCTCCCGCCTTATAAAAGGAATCTTTTTATTTAATTCGCGAACGTCCTTCTCAACGGGACTCATGACCTCAAACATGTGCTTATCACTGTTACAACATCAATATCTAGGTCATTAGCGACCACAGTGTGAAGATGAAACGATATGGTGATGATAAGGGGTGAAAGGACGAACACAAATACAACCTTGATAGAACTTTGACTAGAAAATTGAGATGACAGTCAAATTTAAAGCAGAATATAGTTGTAACTAATATTGATGTGTTGAGTATCACATTAGAACCAGGTCATATTATTTCGTTGATTTATTAATGGAAGTGAATAAATGGTAGGTTGGTTGTGGGTTGTGTGTTGTGGGGTTCGAGTCCCGACGGCGGCTGATTTCAGACACTAGCTGTTTAGTTATAAGGGGAAACTACTTCAGCCTCTGACTGGAGGAAAATTCAACCGACCGACTGCTCTTATCAGTGTTTTTTTCTTGTGCTTTTTATCAATACTTGACGAAGGCCGAAGTAGTATCCTAACAAACTGGTCACGGATCGCAGTACTTACTTTCCTCATATCTCTACTTTCGCACACACACACTTACATGTTGGGATGCCACTTCTGTTGGGAGACCAGTCGGAGCTGAGGGCTTGAGCTGGGCTGTGGTGGTGCCCCCTCTAGGGGAGATTGATACCTGGAGGAGGAAATGCACCGCAAAGAGGTATAGCCCAGCACCGGATTTCATCCTCCAGCGAAGAAAGAACAGTGTCACGCCGGGAGCGGTAGCTCAGTGCATCAACTGATGTCACTCCAACGCCTCTTACTGGAAGGTCCTAGGTTCGATTCGTGAAGGCGGCAGAATTTTCGACATTAGTTTCTCAGCTAGGTCGAATTCAGTCGCGGTCTGGAGGATGGCTGCTCTGATCAGTAGTTTTCCGTGGTTTCACCGATCAACACCAGGCGAATGCCAGAGCAGTACCCTACCAAACGGGCCAAGGAACGCGCGCGATCTGTCCTTTCTCTTCTTTGTCCTACCCTCTCCCCTTACACACACACTTACTCTAACATGAACTACACTACCACATATTCCGGGAGACCGGTCGGGAGCTTAGAGCTTGTCCCGGCTGGGGCGGTGCTCCGGTGGTGGGAGAGTCCTGGTTAGGGGTACACCCACTAGCCGACGGTAGGTCGGTGCCGGATCTCGCCATCCAGCGGGGAAAGATCACCGCCATCTCCCGAGAGAAAAACATGCACTACACTAACGGGACTAATGACCTAAGCAGTTGACGCGCCCGGAAACACGAAAAAATCAATCAATCAATCAATCTATCAATCAATCAACAGTGTGACCTTCCGGGATTAACACGTAGCCGCTAACAGTGGAGGGCACTTACACTAATTTCCATCTTGAGAGTGTTTTGTTCTTCTTACGCAATTTTGCCACCAAATCAGAAGCTATATCGAGTCTAACGATGTGCATAGCAATTGTAAGACTATAATTAATAAATAATGTTATAATTTCTCATTTCGCCAATTAATTTATTGTTATCTTTCAAAGAATGGTCTTGCTTTTATACTAATTTCCACCACTGGATGTACACTAAAGATCTCTTTTGGAGCTGTTCTGAAACTTCCTACAATGACCTTGTGAGCAGTAGACGGGGTGTATCAAGATGCTCCATGCGTCAACGTGCTTCAGTTCCTCTTGTTATGATATGGCAATATTCGTAAAGACAATGCGTGTCAGAAAACCATTTTGGTTGGTTTTGTTCAGCAGTAGTTTTGTGCCTGCAGGCCACTATTAGGATATATATTCGTACTCCCGACTTTATCTGAAAATTACATTCGGTAGTTTTTTTGTTTTTAATTTAAGGTCGCATCAACATTTAGGTCATTAGCGACTGCTATTGGAGTTAAAGGTATGGTAACTATGATGAAACGATATGGGGATGTTAAGGGGTGAAAGGACGAAAACAGCCATGCCCGAGGCGGGACTCGAAACCACGACCCTTCGGTCCGAGATAGCTACGATGCTACTGCCTTAGCGATTTCGGCCAAGGGATCGGCATTCTGTAATTTGTTTCTGCGGGAAAAAGGGTTTCAAATTCGTGTAGATACTTTCCGAATTCATTCATTCAGATGTTGCTTATATTCTGAATATTAAATTTTCAATGTGTTCAATACTTATACCACCAAACACTGGTAACCCAGTTCGCGTGAGTAATATTTTTTGAAGAATGAAATAATCCTTTTTGGACTACCACGTCCGGATCTCTAGATATTCGAAGGACCGTATGCCGAGAATGAAGACAGAACGCACTTCCTAGAGGAGAGAGGAATCGTGGACAATTTCTGTTACTACTTCCAATACCATCAGGAGAAGTAATGCATTTTTAGGATATATCGCCCTGTCTAAGATAGGTAATTGACGTCCCTATAATAGTTGTATTTTCAACTGTGGTTGCTTTATTCAAGATATTATCGTACTAATTCATACTAATTCTGCAATTTCGACGACATATTTCTTGAATGTAAAAGATTGGTTTGGACCGCTTATTGAACCATATATTTATCAATTACATTTATACTTACAATTATTAGGTATTTACACTTGCATATATATATTTACACAATACACATTTACTTTTACATTTAGTCTCAAAAACGAGTTTCCCTATAAAATGACAGGAGTGTAAATAGCATCATAATGTTCTGTAATTTGAAATCTCTAATATTGATTTTGCAAGGACAAACTCATAGCGCATGAAAACAGTTTGCTTTTTTCGTGTCAGTGTTGACACAACAAACATCCTTTCCGAAATGGTCTCATCTGCTCTCTGCTTGAATTCATCACTCGACAATTTCACTCTCTACGATGGTTTCTTTCACATTCGCGGCGGTGGTTTCTCTGGTTGCCTCTTCAACATACTTTTATTTCTGAATAGCCTTCTTCAGGTATTTATGGGTGTAGCAGCTAATGCGTCGCGGATCATTGTAGTTGTCTAGTTTGTTTCCCAATTTTCAGTTTCTACATGAAATGGATTATTGAACATGAATGTTATTCTATCAGCTTACGTTTGAAAACTTAGAATGGGCTGGAACGGTTAACGTGCAGAGTCGTGGAGGCACAGTGCATACTTGCTGATAGTCGGTACCCGCCTACTGTCTTTCCTGCTGCTAGTGTAAACACCTGAAATCAATCATTATCCTCATAGGTCTTCCAATTATTCAAAATCACTAAAGATTTTCATGAATTTATCTTTTACTACAGTTATAATAACAATGATGATGATGATGATGATGATGATGATGATGATGATGATAATAATAATAATAATAATAATAATAATAATAATAATAATAAAATAATAATAATAATAATAATAATAATAATGCACTATTTCGAGAGAAAGTAGTAATTACAACCTAGTAGGATATTCAAGGAGAGGATCTTCCTATATTTAAGCCCACATTTAAAGCCTCTGAGTGCCATCCGCTATGTTGCCTTCAGGTCTCTCCTTATTTTTCTCCTGTTTGGAGAATTTTCCTACATAGTCGTTTTTCATAAAGTTAATTTTATAAATGACTATAGAGTTTTGAATTATTTCTGTTAAGGAAAAAAAATTGGAAAAGTGCTCTTACGTTATTGAAAGACAATGTTTTTGATGTCACATTTCAATACGGGCGGCGGTCCAGCAGAAGAAGTGGCAAAGGAAAAGTGCCAACCTATTGTTTCGGGTGCTACACATTTCTTTTTCATTTCCTGAATTTGTTTAGGTTTCGTTATTTGCTCAAAACATTAATTCAATTTCTTACTTTTGAGTTATGCGGGTTCCCAGTTTCATTTTCCCGAAATATCCCCGTGCGCTTCAGGCTGGCTAGGCCTTATACACAGCTTATGACTAAATGAAGCGCCGCAGGAAACTTCGAATCGCTACGGGACGGATTTTGATGACCTAAAAATCATCAAAAATCCTCTTGAAATGCTTTTAAAATGCTCTAAAACCAAAGAAAAATTACCAAAAAAGATTATCAAAATACTTTGGATGAACAACTCAAGCTGTCGGATACGTTACTGATGTAATCCAGGCTTCTTCCATTCGTTCGAGTGAACTCAGCTTGCAAACTTTTTTTGGTTTGTACTGTTCTTTACCAGGAAATCTCTGTATTTAGAGTTATCCTGAAATCGGCCGAAACAGCAATGGCGCTGATTTACGTCACAATAATTATATCACAAACCATAACATAAAATGAATTTCTAAATTAAACGGCATTGTTCTAAAGTGAACAGAAAAAAAACTTTTCATTAAAATTTGCCCCTAATAATCATTGTAACCGAACGGTTGCAATTACAACGGCACGTTTGGGCAGTCTGGGTCAATGGGTCTTTTAAAACTACGATGAAACAATTCATTCCTCGGCTTAACTGATGGTTTTCAAAGATCCTTGTACAGGACAAAGGGAGCTTCAAAATCCTCAGCATTACCAAGTCCAGTGAGTGACATGACAAGGTTCGTTTATGTAGTCCGGATCTCCAGTTCATACGAACGAAATGCCACAATGACGTAGTTTCCAATAATTCATTTCGTGCGTCGAACAAAGTAGTGCAACTTATGATTCGACTGTTCACCGCAATATTCTGCGGTGCCTACCGACTGTCCAGACACGCATCCTCCCCTCTTCTCGCCCTTCAGACAAGAGAAGCTCTAGGTTATCGCGGCAGGCATGCGGTGCCTTCCCTTGCGACGAACGAATTCACTGGTCAGCATTTAGAACTGTTTCAAACTTCTCACTCTAACGCACTTCATTACACTTACGGATGCGGAAGACTGACTGGCTCTCGTTAGCAAAACAAAGTTATTTTTTCGCATCTGTTTTCGCAAGCTTTCAAAATCTGAATAACTTTTGAGAGGATTACCAAACTTATTAAATATTTATTGTACACTTCGAATTACTAGTATACCGGCTAGGGATGGCATGTTTTTGAAACATAGATGTTTTCCACCAGAGACATCAATATATTAACATCGATATTTTTCTTTTGATGTTCCCTTCATATCGATATTTTGTTGCCACAACATCGATGATTTTTTTATTTTATTATATCTTTTTTAATAAAGAAATATCGATGTTTTGCGTCGTCCTCATTACCACGCCGCTCATTTCGCCTGTGCAATCTGAGGAAATTTTGGAGCTGCTCACCTTATGAGTGTATGTTATTGGTAAGCGTGTCATTACCAGAATCGATAGTAATGGCCTTCAGACGTTTTGATAGGCCGAGAATCATACTTACTCCACTCAATCCAAGGAAATCCCAATGTAACATAAGTATTGTAATTAAAATTGGATAGGAAAATGGCAAGTTTATTAGTTTATATTTAAAACATTGAAGTTTTAAACATCAATGTTTCTTTGTCGATGTTTTCATCAACATCGAAAACCCTTTGGCGATGTATCGATACATCGATGTATCGATATATCGATGTATCGATGTTTTGGTAAAATTTGCCAACACTAGGGGGCGGATTTTGATGAACTAAAACATCGCCAAAAATGATCAATAAAATGTCCTTTAAATGCTTTAAAAATGCACTAAAACCAAAGAAAAATGACATAAAAAATATTATCAAAAACAGTTCGGATGAACAACTCAAGCTGTTGGATACATTACTGATGTAATCGAGGCTTCTTCCATTCGTTCGAGTGAACTCACTTTAGAAATGTTGGTGTGGATTGTTCTTTACCAGGAAATCTCTGTCTTTAGATTTATCCCGAAATCGCCCATCGCCCGGACCGGCAATGGCGTTGATATACGTCACAAGAATTACATATCAACGGCTGGCAAAACAATTTCTGAGCAAACAAATCAAAGATGCCACTGAATAATTCTATGTAGAACATTTGTCGCATCTCTTTAATATATTTTGAAGCGAGTACCATTAAAAATGTCGTGAAAATCGATGAAATCAGCACAAAATGCATTAAAAATAACGTAAGAAGGTGAAAAGTGACTTATTAGTTGAAATCGACAAAAAAATGCAAAATAATGACCGATAAAAGTGGATCAGTTCCTTTTGTCATAACATAAAATGAATTTCTATACTAAACGGCATTGTTCTAAAGTGAAAAGGTTGATTGATTGATTTTTTCGTGTTTCCGGGCGCGTCAGCTGCTTCGGTCATTAGTCCCGTTAGTGTAGTGCACGCTCTTTTTTCTCGGGAGATGGCGGTGATCTTCCCCCACTGGATGGCGAGATCCGGTACCGACCTACCGTCGGCTAGTGGGGTTTCCCCCTAACCAGGACTCTCCCACCAGCGGGGCACCGCCCCAGCCGGGACAAGCTCTAAACTCCCGACCGGCCTCCCGGAATATGTGATAGTGTGGTGCATGTTAGTGTAAGTGTGTGTGTAAGAGGAGAGGATAGGACAAGGAAGAGGAAAGACAGATCGCGTGCGGTCCGTGGCCCGTTTGGTAGGGTACTACTCCGGCATTCGCCTGGTGTTGATCGGAGAAACCACGGAAAACTACCGATCAGAGCAGCCGGCTGCTAGAATTCTCCTCCAGACAGCGACTGAATTCGACCTAGCTGGAAAGCTCTAAAGTGAAAAGGGAAAAAAATGACATTTCATTAAAATCCGCCTATCAATCTCTAATACCGGCGGTATGCGGGGTACATCTGAGAAGTCGCCACTGGCGGAATGCTGCCGAGATGTGCAGTCGTTTCGCCGGCCTCTCCGCGGGCCGGTGCGCTTGCCAGGCGCTTAGCGGCAGCTGACGCGCGCCCGCCGCGCCGCGCCGCTCGCAATAGAACAACAAACGCGCGCATTGTGGGCGCCGCCCGTGGGAAGCGGTTGGGGGGAGGGGTTCGGCATTCCTGGGGCAGCCGCCGCCGCGCCGAGCCAATGCACTGCCTGAGACAAGCGCCGGCAGGCAGGCCTGGACGGTCAACGCGCCCGCGGATAACACCTCTTCCTCTGGATATTCCTCTGCTTCTTTTTTTGAATCTTGCTCTGCTTCTTCATCTGAATATTCCTCTGCTTCTTTTTTTGAATCTTGCTCTGCTTCTTCCTCTGAATATTCCTCTGCTTCTTTTTTTGAATCTTGCTCTGCTTCTTCATCTGAATATTCCTCTGCTTCTTTTTTTGAATCTTGCTCTGCTTCTTCCTCTGAATATTCCTCTGCTTCTTTTTTTGAATCTTGCTCTGCTTCTTCCTCTGAATCTTCCTCTGCTTCTTTTTTGAATCTTGCTCTGCTTCTTCATCTGAATATTCCTCTGCTTCTTTTTTGAATCTTGCTCTGCTTCTTCATCTGAATATTCCTCTGCTTCTTTTTTGAATCTTGTGCTTCTTCATCTGAATATTCCTCTGCTTCTTTTTTTGAATTTTGCGCTGCTTCTTCCTCTAAATATTCCTCTGCTTCTTTTTTGAATCTTGCTCTGCTTCTTCCTCTGAATCTTCCTCTGCTTCTTTTTTGAATCTTGCTCTGCTTCTTCATCTGAATATTCCTCTGCTTCTTTTTTTGAATCTTGCTCTGCTTCTTCATCTGAATATTCCTCTGCTTCTTTTTGAATCTTGCTTTTCTTCATCTGAATATTCCTCTGCTTCTTTTTTTGAATCTTGCTCTGCTTCTTCATCTGAATATTCCTCTGCTTCTTTTTTTGAATCTTGCTCTGCTTCTTCATCTGAATATTCCTCTGCTTCTTTTTGAATCTTGCTCTGCTTCTTCCTCTGAATATTCCTCTGCTTCTTTTTGAATCTTGCTCTGCTTCTTCATCTGAATATTCCTCTGCTTCTTTTTGAATCTTGCTCTGCTTCTTCATCTGAATATTCCTCTGCTTCTTTTTTGAATTTTGCCTGCTTCTTCCTCTAAATATTCCTCTGCTTCTTTTTTTGAATCTTGCTCTGCTTCTTCATCTGAATATTCCTCTGCTTCTTGTTTTGAATCTTGCTCTGCTTCTTCATCTGAATATTCTCTGCTTCTTTTTTGAATCTTGCCTGCTCCTTCCTCAGAATATCCTCTGCTTTTTTTTTGAATCTTGCTCTGCTTCTTCATCTGAATATCCTCTGTTTTTTTTTGAATCTTGCTCTGCTTCTTCATCTGAATATCCTCTGCTTCTTTTTCTTCTTCTTTCTTCTCTGCTGCTTCTTCCGTCTCGGTTTCTTCTTGCTTCTCTGCCTCTTCTTCTTTCTCTGCTTCTTTTTCTTCTTTTTCTTCTTCTTCTTTCTCTGCTTCTTCTTTCTTATATGCTTCTTCTTCCTCCTCACCGCGCTAGTAATGCCAATTGAGATGCCCATTGCCACATGATCCCATTTGCCACATGAGGCACGATAAAATCTTCATGCTTTTGTCACGATAATCTTCACTTTTTAATATTATATTACTATACTGTTGTATTCCTTCCTGGATGACCGATGTGTCAAGAGCGTGTGCCGACTCAGCGCCTCGATCGTAGGGGGCAGCCTCTCCTTTGAAGCCTTCCAATCGCATGACGTCACCTGGGCCGTTGTCAGTGCGGCACTGACTATAAGAGCTCAGACGGTACGCGCAGTATGAGAAATGGCGGATTAACATGATCAAATATTTGCATTTTTTTTAGTGAAAATCAAAACTGTGTTTAAATGTTTCCCGAGTTCCTAGGTTCTGACCAAACAACAGATACCTCTCACATGACTGGAGATGGAATGGTTTTCTTTGAATTTGTCCGTATATTTTGAATGTGATATATAGATGTTTTTGTATTTTTCTCAGTTCCTGAGAAACTAACGAAATCTAAACGTCTATCACATGGCCGCAGACTACAAAGTTTTCTTTCAATTTATGAGAGAATTGAATATTAGTTTCTTTTATCCCTAGGGCATATATCTAGCGGACTACCGGTTACCCTTTATGTCTCGACGGCATGCATATTCGACCATACAGTAGACACAAACACGCTTGCGGGCTCCTCTGATCTGGGGTCAGCAGAACGCGAGACCCTTCGTGACAACACATACATGAGAGACAAGGGACAAACAACCATGTCAAGGCGGGGCTCGAACCCACGATCCATTGGACCAAAACGGTGAGTCGATACACGCTATTACCCACCGCTATACACGATATTACCCACCTCAGCCATTCCGGTCTGCTTCGGGGTTTCCAGACATTATTTCTCCTCGTAATACCACCGGGAGCGGTAGCTCAGTGCATCAACTGTAGCCACTGCAGCGCCTCTGACCGGGAGGTCCTAGGTTCGACTCCTGACGGCGGCAGGATTTTCGACACTAGCTTTTCAGTTAGGTTGAATTCAGTCGCTGTCTGGAGGAGAATTCTAGCGGCTGGCTGTTCTGATCGGTAGTTTTCTGTGGTTTCTCCGATCAACACCAGGCGAATGCCGGAGCAGTACCCTACCAAACGGGCCACGGACCGCGCGCGATCTGTCCTTCATCTTCCTTGTCCTATCCTCTCCCTTTACACACACACTTACACTAACATGCTCTACACTACCACATATTCCGGGAGACCGGTCGGGAGCTTAGAGCTTGTCCCGACTGGGGCGGTCCCCACTAGCCGACGGTAGATCGGCGCCGAATCTCGCCATCCAACGGGGGAGGATCACCGCCATCTCCCAAGAAAAAACATGCACTACACTAACGGGACTAAAGACCAAAGCAGTTGACGCGCCCAGAAACACGAAACAATCAATCAATCAATCAATCCCCGTAATACTGACATATTTTTAATTTTTTGTAAATTTTTAGTTCATAGAAAACGTTTGTCATTGCATGTTATTACAAAGCGATCAAGTGCACAGACAGCTGTGCTCTGTTACAACTTGTTGGAATTTTGCCTCTTAAATAGGTGAATCCATTTGGAATAAAAAGCTCTTAAGATTCCAAAATATGGAGGCACCAGTCCTGATGGCTCGTGTGGGCTCTAAAGACAATGTCCCCTCCACAGAAGGTGGAGGAAAGGGAAGTCTAGGGAAGAAGAGTCGGCGATCAGGGAGTCGAAAACAAAATAAGTTGGATAGGTGCACGTGCACGTTCAAGAGCGCACAGTGACGTCAGAGGAAGCACTTGGGAATGACGCCTGCCCGGTGCAACTCCGGGACCTGTCCTGCGGGCATTGCCAATCAACTAGGGTCGTTTGCTTGATGCTTCCGGGCGTATCAACAGCTAAGGCCATTAGCCCCATAATTGTAATGTATGTTTGTCCCGCGGGAGGTGGCGGTGATCTTTCCCCGCTGGATGGCGAGATCCGGCACCGATCTAAACGTCGGCATGCGTGGGTTTTCCCTAACCAGGTATCTCCGATTTGCCCCAACTCTAAGCCCCCGACCGGTCTGGCATAAGTGGGAGTATAGTGCAGGTAACTGTCTGTGTGTAGGTAAGGGTGAGGTTTGGTGGGGTACGGCTCTGGCAGTCGTTTGGGATTGATACGAGAATCTACGGAAAATTACCGATCAGAGCAGCCGACCGTTAGATTCTCCTCCTGACAACGACTGAATTGTGTAGCTATGTAGCTTATATCGAAAATCCCAATTTATTGGGTGATTCATTTTTTCGTGTTTCCGGGCGCGTCAACTTCATTAGGCCCGTAAGTGTAGTGCAACTTTTTTTCTCGGGAGATGGCAGTGATCTTCCCCCGCTCGAGAACCTGCGCCGACCTACCGTCGTCGGCTAGTGGGGTTTCCTCCTAACCAGGACTCTCCCAACGCCCCAACCGGGACCAGCTCTAAGCTCCCGATCAGTCTCCTGGAATATGTGGTAGTGTAGTGCATGTTAGCGTGTGTGTATAGGAAGATAGGACAAGGAATAGGAAGGAAAGATCGCGCGCGGTCCGTGGTCCGTTTGTTAGGGTAGCATTCGTCTGGTGTTGATCGGACAAACCACGGAAAATACCGATCAGAGCAGCCGGCCTCTAGAATTCTCCTCCTAGTGTCGAAAATGCTGCCGCGATCCGAACCTAGGACCCCCCGGTCAGAGGCGCTACAGTTCAGCGGTTGATGCACTGAGCTACCGTTCCCGGTATAAGTCACCCAAGTCTGTCCTGGGGTGGATCCAGAAATTATTTCGGGAGATGGTAGGGACTTCAGTTCGTACATTTCATTAATATTTTTAAAACATTTTATTCATTGTTAGCTTGAAATAAAAATTGTATATGTGTGTTCATAATGTGAACACACAAGTTTTATTCGTTGGATTTTGAATGTAATGATTATTTTGAATAATTTGAATAAAAGAATCTCGGCTTTGCGGGAGGACATGACTCCTCGGCCCCACTCTTGGTATCCGCCACTGGCTTGGACAGAGGAAAGTTATTAATTAATTACCTGTACTTGTATTATGTATATGTAATTAAAGGATATTTGATATGGTATTTGGAATGATATGGTACCTTCTGAAGGGACTTGAATTTCAAGAATCAAGCTAAATAAATTTTTACTAGCAGGCTCGTGCGATAATTTTTCACTTGGTAAATCCAGGCCCAATTCTGTGCTACATCATCTCGTAAAATTGGAACTATTCGTGAGTAAAAATTCTGGTACTTCGAAGTCGACTTCGAAGTCTTTTGTCGACTATCGACGAAAGAATGTAATTAAAGCATACAGAATGACAAGTAATTAATATTATTCAAGCAATGGAATTTGAAACTCTGCCCTCTCGCAACATTTGCCTACAGGGGCCTGCCTACGGTGCCTGAAGAGCAAATTCCCCCCCCCCCAAAGAAATGAGGCCAAAAAATGAGGCCAAAAAATGAGGCCAAAAAATGAGGCCAAAAAAATGAGGGCAACCTCAATGTGTAGTCTACGGGCTGAGGACCTTTACTCCTTCACAAGTCATAAAATTTTATAACTATTGCAAAAAAGAAACGAAATTATTGAAACGTTCAAAAGATATAAGTTTAGGTTCAAAGAAGCAAAGTTCAAAAAACGAACTCGTTTTGTCCGCAATGATTAGGAATTCTTCTACGGAAACACAAACTATCACGATTAAAGGAAAACGTATTAAATTATAACGTATGGATAAGAAATCTTTTCATTGGAAACTTGTAATAGTTACCACTCTCAGGAACCAATAGCAAAATAATTTATTGTTCACACCCGAGAACTGTTTTCTTTTTGAAGTTATTGCAAATGAAATAACCTTCATTGCTCCGGGGCCACCACCAGTGCCATACCCTACTCCAACTTCCCCCTTTATCACACGTTTCACCGCCTGCGGCGCTATCGAACACGTACCTGGGGGCCCAATATATCGCTGCTCCCCGCAGCCCTGCCAGCGGCCGTTGTGTGGAATACTAAGAGAGAGAATTTGTCAGCGAATGCGTTCCGCTCAAGGGCCCACGCGCCTCGCGTCAGGGGGGCATCGTACCCCCATCGCTTTGAACATCTGCGGCCAGTGGGACCCCCTGCCCCCTTGTCCCCTCAGGGGGCACGCGAGGGCGGCACACCCCCCCCCCACCCCTCCCCTCCCATCCCCCTCCCCGCTCATCCCCGCCCCCCTCGCCCCTCGCCGCCTCTCACCACCCTCACCGTACCGGTAGCGGTAGCTCAGTGCATCAACTGATGTCACTGCAGCACCTCTAACCGGGAGGTCCTAGGTTCGAGTCGTGACGGCGGCAGGATTTTCGACTCTAGCTTTTTATCTAGGTCGAATTCAGCCGCTGTCTGGAGGAGAATTCTAGCGGCCGGCTGCTCTGATCGGTCGTTTTCCGTGGTTTCTCCGATCAACACCAGGCGAATGCCGGAGCAGTACCCTACCAAACGGGCCACGGACCACGCGCGACCTGTCCTTCCTCTTCCTTGTCCTATCCTCTCCCCTTACACACACACTTACACTAACATGCACTACACTACCACATATTCCGGGAGACCGGTAATGAGCTTAGAGCTTGTCCCGGCTGGGGCGGTGGCCCGCTGGTGAGAGAGTCCTGGTTAGGGGGAAACCCCACTAGCCGACTGTAGGTCGGCGCCGGATCTCGCCATCCAGCGGGGGAAGATCACCGGCATCTCCCGAGGAAAAAAACATGCACTACACTAACGGGACCAACGCAGTTGACGCACCCGGAAACACGAAGAAAACAAACCAAACCAAACCACCCTCACCGCTCTTCACCGCCCCTCACCACCCCTCACCGCCCATCACCACTTCTCCCCGCCTCTCCCCGCCCCTCACCGCCCTTCACCGCCCTTCACCGTCCCTTCCCATTGCTGCCCGCCCCAGAGGGTGAATCGTGACTAATGGCCCTGTGGGGTCACCGCGATAGCGTCACAACCGATGACGATCGGCTCTGGAATGAATGGGAATGCGCGTTTTGACATAAGCAGGCAGGGAAACGCTCGCCGCACACGCCATTCTCAAATCTCCCCTCTGGAGGTGGTAACGTTATATATGTTGACATACGAGAATGTGACCATCAGCCACATCCAGATGTTTTATCCACACAGGAAATTATTGCGTTTCACAGATATTTATGAGGGAAAATTCAACAAATGTGGTCGAGTTTGTGGTTTTGAAGACCCACTGTGAAACATTCCCACTCGATTATTTTGCTGATAAAAGTTCTCGGGCTCATTAAGGAGAGTCTAAAAACCATTAACAACGAAACGTAATTAAAGAAAAAATAGGAGTTTGCGATAAAGTGAATAAATAATTAACAAAACACACGTGATTTCCATTGCATGGGTTGAGCAAGTGAATGGATTCTCGGCATGAAGACAATCTATATACGAGCAGTAGCTTAGCTACAGTTGGTGTCAACCGGGGCATTTTTGATGGTTTCATTTTCGACATCTTAACCTAAAAATATCATAGAATAGTCTAAAATGTTTTTTTAATTAAAAGTAATCTTTTGAACTCTCTCATATTCGTAGATTATAGCCTAAGAAAATTGTGTACTGTTGTGGAAAATCGATTTCGAGATTTTAACGGAAATATATATTTTGAGGTCACCTGGTAACCAAAACGTGTTTTTTTCATTTCAAATTGTTCGTCAGTTCGTGAACTACACTAGCGCCTAAACTATTCCTAGAATTTTTGATAGAATTAATGTTTCCAGATTCATCTGGGCTCGCTGGATACCATACGAATTTGAAACGAATTCTTTGAAGATTGTGGATATTTTATTAGAAGATACTGGAACATTTCAAACTTTTCTTACAAATGGCTCCAATTTTTTTCGTTAAATATTCTTCTTGTAACAATTAAGTGAAATACACTTATAAATTTGGCATTAGTTTGATTTTCAGAAACCCGATTAACACTGTGGTCACAGTGAATAGTGATTGTATTCTTCCAAAATTTGTAAACCTCCCTTATTTCATTCGTGGTACAGAATATTTATTGAATGGCAGCAAACTATTCTTGGAGAGAAGAGGGGCGACTTTCCATATTGTGCATATGTTGTAGTTTTCAGTTTTAACTTTTCTACTGTTCTTGCTTTTGTGCGATAAATATATCGCACGGGATCAGCTAGTTGTATGTTAATATTAAAACTTAATAATTTCTAAAACATTAATATTATCTCGTTCATAATAACGTGAACAAATTAATTTTTAACATTTAACTCAAATAGAATGATATAATATTATAATTACAGTACGTTCATTTTTCTATTTAAATTAGAAAAAACGAATAATTGTCAATTTTTCTCATCGACTCCTCCCATGAATATCCTCTCTCAGTGAGCCACTGCTTTTAGTTATCTGGTAGAAGTCCCAATTGAGCAAGTGACTCATATTTATCGAAAATCACTCGTACTTATCTATCCATAGAATCAGCTACGCCGCCCACGCGCCTCACAGAAAACGATGTATCTGCCGGGCGAATAATGTTTTCTCCCCAAACCAGGCCAATCCGCCGTTCAGAACGCGTCCTCCCGCCAGGTAATTTTTAAATTCCGGGCGGCGGCGTAATCGACGCGGCGAGATGGGGAGAACCTTTTCTGGAGTACAAATAAAAGTAGCGCTTAAATTATCCCCGTTGGGTGGAATCGCCGCTGAGGCGAGTGAGTCAGCGGGAGCGCAGGCGGTCTGGGGGCGCGAGGTGGGGGGGGGGGGGGCGGGGCGGGGCGGGCGGGGGGGGCGGGGCGGGGCGGGGCGGGAGGGGGGGGCCGGGCGGGGTGGGTTGGGGCGGGGCCGGGCGAGTGGGTTGGGTGGGGCGGGGCGGGGCGGGGCCGCGGAGGCGGCGGTGGAGGCGGAGAAACGGGGCAGGCAGACGGCACCAGCCCCGGTGCGTAGGCCACTCTCCTATGGCGGTGGCGATGACTGCGCCTGGCCATGTTTAGCCGCCGACGTCTCACTCGCCTCCTCGGACGCTAAAGGTTGTCCGGTGAACAGGACACCGTATACGTAATGCGCGCCTGCGCGGTCGCTTCCCTCCGCGGGGTACCCAGTTGGTTGGTTGGCGCGTCAACTGCTATGGCCATTAGTCCCGTAAGTGTAGTGCATGTTTGTTCTCGGGAGATGGCAGTGATCTTCCCCCGCTGGATGGCGAGATCCGGCGTTCACCTACCGTCGGCTAGTGGGGTTTCCCCCTAACCAGGACTCTCCCACCGGCGGGGCACCGCCCCAGCCGGGACAAGCTCTAAGCTCCCGACCGGTCACCCGGGATGTGGTAGTGTAGTGCATGTTAGTGTAAGTGTGTGTGTAAATGGAGAGGAGAGGACAAGGAAGAGGAACGAAAGATCGCGCGCGGTCAGTGGCCCGTTTGGTAGGCGTACTGCTTCGGCATTCGCCTGGTGTTGATCGGCGAAAGCACGGAAAACTACCGCTCAGAGCAGCCCGCCTCTAGAATTCTCCTCCAGACAGCGACTGAATTCGACCTAGCTGAAAAGCTAGTGTCGAAAATCCTGTCGCCGTCAGGACTCGAACCTAAGACCTCCCGGTCAGAGGCGCTGCAGTGATGTCAGTTGATGCACTGAGCTACTGCTCCCGGTGCGGGGTACCGAGGTTCAAACTCTCACCACACAAGGTGGATTTGTGGAGGGCAAGAAGGTCTCGCAGTCTTGTTTCCTTTATTTGCCTCTCCATTTATTCATTTATTCATGATTGATTGATTGCTAGTTATAGCGCCAACTGCTAAGGTTATTACTTCCGCAAGCGTAGTATGTTTTTCCTCGGAAGGTGGCGGTGATCTTCCCCTCGCTGGATGGCGAGATCCGGCGCCGACCTACCGTCGGTTAGTGGGGTTTCCCCTAACCAGGACTCTCCCACCAGCGGGACACCGCCCCAGCCGGGACGAGCTCTAAGCTCCCGACCGGTCTCCCGGCATGTGGTAGTGTAGTGCATGTTAGTTTAAGTGTGTGTGTGTGTGTGTGTGTGTGCCACTTCCCCCAGTCCAAAGTCACTCAGCTCGTCAAAATTATTTGTTGTTTAACATGTGAGTGCAAGCAATGCAACACCAGCACACACATTACTTGTTACTTACTTACAACTTAAATGTTACACCAGCACACACATTATTGTACACATCAGATAGCTCATCCGTTTTCGTGTATATGCTTTCAACTTATTTAATAGAAAACGTCGAATTGTGATCACGATACATTTAAGTTTTACTAAGCGACATTCAGTTTGAAACATTTATTTAACAACGACTTAGAAGACACT
The DNA here is from genome assembly GCA_964035755.1 of Teleogryllus oceanicus. NCBI lineage: Eukaryota > Metazoa > Arthropoda > Insecta > Orthoptera > Gryllidae > Teleogryllus > Teleogryllus oceanicus. The sequence goes on from CAXIVR010000014.1 coordinate 54,191,854, forward strand.
TCTCATAAAGATACACGAGTTTTCTCTGACGCGGGTGAACTCCATAACCAGACACATCGCAATGCGGCGGACAAGCAGTGATAGGAATTTTTTTTAATGTATTTATTTTAGATCGTTTTTCAACTACTTGGTCATTAGCGAGTGGTAGGATTAGTCATCATTACAACTTAATATATCGCTCGGAAAGAGAGAAAACATTTTTAGTGTAACTGTTTTATATCAATATATTACATGTGATATATAAACGTTTCGGAAAATAGTTATTTCCATCTCCAGACTTAAATGTCAAAACAAATAATATAATATTTTAACAATGGTCAGGTAATTAGATATAAGCAGAAGAAATAAATTACATGTGATATACATGATAGAGAGAGAGGGGGAGGGGGAGAGAGAAGAGAGAGAGAGAGAGAGAGAGAGAGAGAGAGAGAGAGAGAGACAGACAGACAGACAGACAGAGATAAATAGATAGATATAAAACAGTTACCTTAAAAAATGTTTTCTGTCTTTAAAATAAAGAACCAAAAAGAGTAGGATATATTGAAAAATAGAACTTTGTTTTCCCTGATGCAATTTCAAGAATCATAAGTGATTTCCGTTTTCACTGATGACATTTCAGAATTCACAATAGTATTTCGGAAAGACAGCGTCGCGAGTAAAACAAATGCCTAGTTTTCATATTGGTTGGACAGGTTCCTTACACGTTAAGAGCTAATGTAAATATTAGAGATAGAATCAAAATTCGAAGCATTTTAATTATTAATTTTTTACAATAATTCCTTTTAAATACGATTTTTTATTAATTTTCTGTTTTTGCGTCCCTACTTTAGCTAGAATAAACATCTTTTTCATCCCTATTTTAGTAAAAACAAATGCCTTTTGCCCATTTAATTTGTCCATTTAATTTTGACATTATCGGATATAGTGAACCAAACATGTAAGTCAACCGTATCTTGAAATTTATTTCGCAAAACATATATAAGTAATTTTCAAAAAAGTTTTTATTTCAAAAATCGGTTTCTTTTTTCCTACACAAATTCAGAATTACGTGCTGACTAAGTACTGCCTCACGTGAATACGCGGTGAGACGAAGGCGGTCTGTTTTCAGATTCCGTCTGGCCTGCATATACGTTGCGATAAGGCATGCGAGCGCTGAGAATATTATCTTTGGGTGCGGAACGTATCAGTGACTTTGTGTTTCTTGATCTGTAATCTCAATTTAGGAGAGAGATTGTTCGCCGCAGATGCTGAACTTGGCGGAATCGGTGGTATCCACTAGGTGGTGAAAGGAGCGTAGCGAAATTTGCGTGGTTAGACGGAAGAGCGGGTCTGATGGCCCGAGTCTCGCCACGTAAAATAAGGCATTAACTAACTAACTAACTGAACACTACGAAGACCATGCTATAGTGATTGCCGGTCATTGAGTTTCCATGCTTGTACGATGACTTTTATTGCTCTTAATGATAGAAATGTACTCCGATTTAATCGAGTAGGACAGGCAATATTTGTTTTCTAAATTCATTTAATAGATACTTTATTATTTTAATTTCCAAATATGTATTCTTAATGTTGTGTACATAAGAGCGTATTTGGATATTACGTATATGCTTTTACATATTTCTTACATATTCTTATAATTTTCAGTATATATATTTATTTACATATGCTCCAGTTTCATACATTTTCCGGTCTTGACTAACAACAATGCAACCATATCTTGACAATCTTAACCAAAGGATACGAATTCCAACGTATAGGTACAGGCGCGTGGCTGATTCACAATATACTTGTAATTGTGGAACCTAACAAAATTTCACACTCCTTTAACCAAAATGTAACTAGTAATAATAAAGAAGAGTACAAGAAATTATTTAAAGATCTAATGTATTGTTTTGAAAAAGAAATTTGCATAACATTTAAAGGTCTAATTTTCCAGAACAAATTTTATTGAGAAAAAAATCTGTAGTTTAAGGAGGTTCCACAGAATTTAAAAGTTTTGCAATTTTCATTATTTCAAAGGTAAATAAAAATCTGCCCCATTTTTATAATGCTTCTCTTAGATCTATTCCAAAAGAAATTTTACAAAAATAATTGTAGTACAATTTTTTGAGAAAATATCGACAGTGTTCTTGAGACTTCACTTGGGTGTTCTTGTTACTCTCAAAAATTAAAAGATGCATTTCAAATTTGCTGAGCCTTAAATGCGGCCACATCCAATAGAGAATATCTGTTTTATACTGTCATTGGTTTAGACGCTTGTGTTCTTCGCAAACGGAGTACATACAGAGAGTTTTAAAACAATATTTTTTACTCACACCCTTGTAAACGTCATTATTTTTTAGGACATGAACAACGTGCTGAAAGTTCGATTTTTAACACAGGTTATAAAAGAGAGACGATACTCTAATGTTCAAATACAACAGTGAACGAACAAAATACTTTCATCTGACCACATCCGCTACAACTGATTTTAATGTACGAGTAACATAGTACATACTTTAGTGATTTGTATACTTGCATTAAATTAAAATGAAAGTCGGTAAGGTTGTCATTCAGAATCGTTCTAGTAACTGTTTCGTTTGATTGTGTATATTAAAATTGCATTTGATACTATATTATGCTTGTCTGTTTTAATTTCTTTTATTATTAGTAATTTTTTCGTGGTATTTAAAATAATGGATCGTAATTTTACTTAGATTATATTTGACTAGCGTAGTACTCCCTCACAGGCGGACTAGTAACCACAGCCACCTGCAGCAGCATGCGAGGGTAAGGCAGAGAGTATATATGAGTAGGGTTAAGTGGACTTGGCTGAATCCTACATGTCAACTGCTATGAAACCATTCAATGTAAAAAGTTTAACTTATAAAAACTCGTAGAAAAAGTGCCGTATGAAACTCGATGCAATGGGTATTAATATAATCGTGTGAAGTTTACGATACTCGCTCGTACCTCGCTCTTATCGTAATATCACACTCGTGAATTAATACCCATCGTTACATCATTGTTTCAAGAGGTACTATTTTGGTATCAAGGATCGCCAAAGCGTGCTACCGTCAAAATCGATGTCAATTTTTTGCAGTATGGTTACGTTACTTTTCTATACTACGAACTACATGAGAACGTAAAATTTATGTCACGTCTTCAAAAGAGGTTAAATAAACAAAAAAAGTTAAGACGAAAAAAAAAGTGAAGAAAGAAGGGAAAGTAAAGGAACGAGGAAGCTGTTTGCTGAACCGGTGCTCGCCCCGCGCCGAAGAGAACAGACAGCTGGGCGGTGAGTCCCGCCTGTGGTGTGAATAAACTCTAAATCGGCGACGTGAGTCAGTCACGCATGACACATTCGCACGTGCCAGCGCGGCGGTGGCATGACGAGGGGCCGACTCGCTTGTTACTAGCACATCTCATTGCGTGCCCGAGAATGGAACGTGATATGCAGTGCTGGAGCCGGCCAATGCTGAAACGTAACTGCCGGGAGCGGTGGCTCAGTGCATCAACTAACTGATGTCACTGCAGTGCCTCTGACCTCTGACCGAGGTCCGACAGCGGCAGGAGTTTCGACACTAGCTTTTTAGCTAGGTCGAGTTCAGTAGCTGTCTGGAGAAGAATTCTAGCGGCTGGCTGCTCCGATCGGTAGTTTTCCGTGGTTTCTCCGATCGACACCAGGCGAATGCCGGAGCAGTACCCTAACAAACGGGTTACGGACCGTGCGCGATCTGTCCTCCCTCTTCCTTGTCCTATCCTCTCCCCTTACACACACACTTACACTAACATGCACTACATTACCACATATTACGGAAGACCGGTCGGGAGCTTTCAGCTTGTCCCGGCTGGGGCGGTGTCCCGCTGGTGGGAGAGTCCTGGTTGAGGGAAAACCCGCGAGTCGACGGTGGGTCGGCCCTGGATCTCGCCATCCAGCGGGGAAGGATCACTGCCTCCTCACGAGGAAAAACATGCACTGCACTAATAACCTAAGCTGTTAACGCACCTGGAATCACGAATAACCAACCAACCAACCTACCTAAAATGAAGTCATTTCCCTCCCCTCCCCTCTCCGAAAAAATACATTTGGGAGAGTTGTATCCAGAAACTATACATGCTATTTTATTTCAACAAATAACAAAAAATTTACTACGTTTAAGCTTGAAAACGTTTTTGGAAATATATTTTAAATAATAGTTTTAAGAAAAAGTATTTAGTGATCAAATAATACTATTTCCACGGCGAGTTTACAATGCTTTCTTGTGTTTAGTTAGAGTTTCCAGTAGTACCTATTTTAATGTTAGCGATATTTGATTCATTTCATATTTTCATTCATTCCTAACTTATAAGTAGACTGTAATAAAATATTTAAGGTAAAAAATTAATTGAAAATGTTATGAAATATCAGACTACCGTACCGCGCCTTATAAATTTACGATGATTTACTAGAGTTCGAATTTCTGTTTCAATTTTTACTATTTGCTCTACCACTCTCAAAAAAAACTTCCACTGCGCATGCCCGCACGTAGCCTCTCCCTCCAAAGCTCCTAATATTTCCCCGCCTGCCTGCGGTCTTTGTCACAACATAGATCTCTCTTTCTCTCTGTCTTTCTCTCGTGGGTCGCGCGGTAATTCAACACTGCAAGTTTGGTGATAACAAACTGATGAGTGAGAAGGATCAGACGGAAGGCAGCTTACGTGTTTCTACAGTAGGGTTTGTCCAAACGATCAACAGAAAATAAGCCGTGTATTGAAGAAGAGTTTCGGTCTCCAGTCTGTTTGACCGTGGCTAGTGAGCAGTGACGGTGTGCTGTACACAGTAGCTGCTCTTATTCACAAAAGCCCAATTATTACAAATCATTCGAAGTATATCCACTGAAAAACGATAGGTGGTTGATCAAATAATCATTCAACATAACCACATTCCTCTCCGACTTTCACCTAAATGCAATAGAACTTGTTTGGGGTTTATAAAAGGGCGCGAGGCAGCAGAAACTATTGGTGCATCCTTAAAAGAAAAGGAAATGTTTTGCAGAGAAGCGTTTGCACAATACTGTGCTGAACAATGGAAGAAATCCTGCGAGCATGTGTAGGAAATAGAGACGACATAATAATTCAGATAATGTGATGGACCAACACAACTATGAATCCGTCATTTCTTTGGACACTCCTGGGAGTGCGAGTTCCTCTTTTGAATACGAGGGCAGTGATGAGGAGTGACGGTCAGCGCGATCGCTGCGTCTCGCAGTCGCCTCTCCTTGTCGCCTACGCGCTTCCCTTATCGCCGAGAGGGGAAATCTCAGATGCCGCAGGGTGGGGGCAGCCTCCGAGACTTCACCAAAGGTAGGTCCCCCATGGTGGTTTTTTTGCGAGCGGTTCAGCTTCTTTTTTATATAGTTTTCCCCCACCAGTCTCGTCATCGAACCCCTTGACTTGCGGGTCCCCGGGCGATTGCCCGGTCTGTCCATACCTTGCGCCGGCACTGGTGCTATGTATCGAAATCGTGAATTTCATTGTTATTTTGCCAAAACATTATGTAATATATCTCTTATTCAAAACTCTGAAAATTGTAAAAATTGAACAGGTAGAAATAAAATATTTAAAAAACTCGTAAACTAAGGTTCAGTACATCTGAGAGTTTACTTGATGTCCTTGATAACCAAGTTCAAATACTTTCTTTACGCTACAGAGAGAGAATTTGACATTTTTCCATTGTTAACCGTCCTGCTTGATAGAGTGCGCTTTCCTAATAATATATTTAACATTCTTCAATTTTGGCGGATTGTACTACCTTTCGAAAAACCTATTTTATTTGCAGAATAGTTCAATGAGTGGTGAATACAAACAATATCAACCTGTATTTTGAGAAGAAACGAGCTTATACGAACGATAATAAAAATCCACACCAACGGAAATTGTAAAAATTTAACATCTGATTACTTCGAGGCGTAGATAAGCCTCCTTGAGCTTCTGCGGTTTGCTCTGACGTGTATCTCGTAGGAATCAGTAACTTTTCGAATAAGGAAAATCGCGGCGGAGTTGCAAATATATTCCTACGTTATCATTCACTACAATCTGATTTTTTAAAATAAACTCATCTTAGTTGGCGGCGAAAGGCTACACTGTCAGAAATGTCATTAAATCTAATGTATATTAATATATTGTGTATGAAGCTTAATCTAACCTTGAACATTAAAAAGAGCTTAATATATTTGTACATTAAATTTAATGCATAAGCTAAAATCAGTGAGAATTATTGTAGAGGTTCCCTCGTTTTCCTTGCTTCTCATCATCCATATCAAATATTCATAATCACTAGTCATTCAGGATTCATTCCTTCCAGATATGGCCATAAAGCTTTGACTCTTACATCCTAATATACATGTGCACATTAAATTTTATGTGCGTTCATGATAATTACTGTAATGTAATTTACATTAAAGTAATGCGAAAATTTCTGACAGTGTTAGTAGAAAATTAGATGGTCCTTAAATGCTTCCTTCCAAGCCATTTTCCCTCCGTTGGGCATAAATATATTTCTATACACGGTATATGACTTTCAAGAACCATCTTATCAGAACTATCATCCGAACAACTAAATTCGCACATCTGACATGAAGAAAACTAATTTTTTTTCTTGTAATGACGAATGTGAATTTTACCTCTAAGAGTCATCGATTTTTTTTCTTGTAATGACGAATGTGAATTTTACCTCTAAGCAGTCATCGATTATACACCTTCTGTTCTGTTTAAGGGGAAATCAGGGAAACTAGACGTTGGCAAAAAGAAAAAGTTTTCCTGTTGTTAATTGTGTTTTCTAATAAGTATCTGTTATCAGCTTCCTCATAAAAGATCAAACTAGCGCTCCGCCGCTGCACCGTGCCGGCAAGAATCACTAAAGTTTGCAGGAAAACGTTTTCATTTTCATTTCATTACTCTATGGCAAAATATTACATTTTCACACAGCCGCGCCTCGCCTCTGAACCATGAGCATCATCTCTCATCTTTATTCACCGTTCATTATCTCGTCAACCATCATCCTCACAACTGAAGGTAAATACAAACGACTAAAAGTTCATCAGCTTAGGAAAAGGCATAAACATCCTCCTCTTTCGCTGACGCTCAGAAATTATGAGCCCTGAGCCCGATGTCAACACTCTCCATCTCATCGTGAATTAATGGTCACTTTTTTTTTTTTTTTTGGAGGGGGGTTACTTACTGTTATCACCAAGTTCAAGGATTTCAAGGATCACAAGCTTTTCAGCTAGTTCGAATTCAGTCGGTGTCTGGAGGAGAATCCTAGCGGCCAGCTACTCTGATCGGTGGTTTTCCGTGGTTTCTCCGATCAACACAAGGCGAATGCCGGAGCAGTACCCGACCAAATGGGCCACGGACCGCGCGCGATCTGTCCTTCCTCTTCCCTGTCCTCTCCTCTCCCCTTACCTACACTTACACTAACATGCACTACACTACCACATTCCGGGAGACCGGTCGGGAGCTTAGAGCTTGTCCCGGCTGGGGCGGTGCCCCGTTGGTGGGAGAGTCCTGATTAGGGGGAAACCCCACTAACCGACGGTAGGTCGGCGCCGGATCTCGCCATCCAGCGGGGGAAGATTACTGCCATCTCCCGAGAAAAAAACATGCACTATACTAACGGGACTAATGACCAAATCAGTTGACGCGCTCGGAAACAAAAAAAATCAATCATCCATACACTACGTAGATATCCTTACTGAGTTACTTTTTATTTTTATTAAAGTGAATAAATCAATTATATGAGTATTTTGCTATGATAATATGAGTTCTAGCTGATGCGGTCAGACGAATGCTTCTTTTTTCCATCTACCTATTTCCCTGAACACTTTAGCATCGTCTCACATATACAACGAGTGCTAAAAATTGAACTTTCAGCACACTAGGTATGTCCTGAAAGAATAGCTTTTAACTGTCTAAAACATATTTTGAAAAAGTGTGTTTTTACGTGGGTCTCTTGAAACCATTACGTATGGGAGAATTGAAACTTATTGATTGACCCTGCCCTAATAGTTTCCAGATGTTCTTTTCGCAATTTAATATTCCAAAAACAATTTGGAAATTTGTAGCTTTCCGTGCCACGCCCGACCGACCGTAGGAGACGTGGTTGGGTTGATTCAATGAGCAGATCGCGCTGTTAGTGTGCATATCGATGTGTGACGCTTGCACGTGAGTCAGCGCGGGGGCACACGTTGAATTTCCCTCGTTTGCTAGGAGGGGTAGGTGAGGGGGCGGGGAGGGGGAGGGGAGGGGGAGGGCGGGACGATTGCGCGTGCTGGGCGCGTTCCAGTCGCTGGCGCTACGTTGGGGGCGGAGTCGGCGGTGCGGCGGGGCCCGCGTGCTCGTGCTCTGAGTCAGGGCAGCAGCGGCGGCAACGGCGGCGGCTGTGGCGGGAGAGGAGGCGGTGGCGAAGGAGGCGGTGATGGAGCCGGCGGCGGAGAATGAGCGGTTGCGGTGGCGGCGGGGCGGGGCGGAGGCGGAGGCGGAGGCGGAGGGGAGGGGAGGCGGGGCGGTGGCGGTGGCGGTGGCGGTGGCGGGGCGGAGGCGAAGGCGGAGGCGGAGGCGGAGGCGGAGGCGGAGGCGGAGGCGGAGGCGGAGGCGGAGGCGGAGGCGGAGGCGGAGGCGGAGGCGGAGGCGGTGGCGGTGGCGGTGGCGGTGGCGGTGGCGGAGGCGGAGGCGGAGGCGGAGGCGAAGGCGGAGGCGGAGGCGGAGGTGGAGGCGGAGGCGGAGGCGGAGGCGGAGGCGGAGGCGGAGGCGGAGGCGGAGGCGGAGGCTGAGGCGGAGGCGGAGGCGGTGGCGGTGGCGGTGGCGGTGGCGGTGGCGGTGGCGGTGGCGGAGGCGGAGGCGGAGGCGGAGGCGGAGGCGAAGGCGAAGGCGAAGGCGGAGGCGGAGGCGGAGGCGGTGGCGGTGGCGATGGCGGTGGCGGTGGCGGTGGCGGAGGTGGAGGCGGAGGCGGAGGCGAAGGCGGAGGCGGAGGCGGAGGCGGAGGCGGAGGCGGAGGCGGAGGCGGTGGCGGAGGCGGGGAGGCGGTGGCGGTGGCGGTGGCGGTGGCGGTGGCGGAGGCGGAGGCGAAGGCGAAGGCGGAGGCGGAGGCGGAGGCGGAGGCGGAGGCGGTGGCGGTGGCGGTGGCGGTGGCGGTGGCGGTGGCGGGGGCGGAGGTGGAGGTGGAGGTGGAGGTGGAGGTGGAGGCGGAGGCGGAGGCGGTGGCGGTGGCGGGGCGGAGGCGGAGGCGGAGGCGGAGGCGGAGGCGGAGGCGGAGGCGGAGGCGGGGCGGTGGCGGCGGGTGGGGCGGGAGGCGGCGGCGGGAGGGGGAAGGCGGCGCGGCGGGGCGGGGCCGGGGGGGGGCGGGGGAGGAGACGGGTGCGGTGGTGGTCGGGAGGAAGGAGGAAGAGGTGAGGGAGACTGTTGCTTCGCTCGCTCTCCGCCTCGCCCCCTAACGACCGTTTTGCGGGTTCCTGTCCTGTGACGCGGCACGGCGTGTGCCCCTCCCCGTCTCCTGCTTCTGTTATCTGCGTTTGCAGAGCACACATTTCCTGCGAAACTGGGAGAAAATGCGCCCTACTAAATAAAGAGACCTGTCAATCCTAATTTAACCGTGTTTTCTCTATTATGCTTTTAGTTGAAAACACAGTTAAATTTTACGAAACAGTATACTACAACCCATTTGTGTGAAAATGCATGAGTAAAAGCCGTTAAACTTTTTTACAGACTTGAAAAAATTGTAAACAAGCGGGAATCATTAAGTAATTTACAGGGCTTCGGGCATGCTTGTAAAGAAATTGATTGATAAGGGATTGAAAGTCCTGCCATATTTAGTTGACATTTCAAAATTGACTGAAACGAAAACATTGGAGGACACATTGTACTTCGATTTTAAACTGAAAAAAGTGTCATTGGTGTTCCAGTGTTGGCTTGCAGCCTTTGTAGTCACCGATTTCATTGCTTCCTACAGATAATTTCATTTAATTGTCTCTTCCTCTTGCGTATCAATAGAAAAAGTTGGTTATGAGAGATGGTTTTTATTCCTTCTGTTCATGTTTCAGAATGACCAGTCAGTTTTCAAATGAGTAGGTGTATCTCTTCTGTGTAACATACAATACTACATAGAAATTTCATTTCACTTTCTGTTCTGTTTTTCTTCTTCTTCGTTCTTTTCGTCCTCGTCTTCTTCATCATGTTCTTCTTCTGATCAAACTAGACGATGAATGACATGGAACTGGCAAAAAGTAGAACATATTTATTACAACTCTAGTGCTCTTATCTAGTGTTCTACCGATTATTCATTCAAGTAATTATATGTACAGGTTTTTTCTTTTATATTCAAGAGAGAACCAATTAAGAATAGTTTCCAAATTCGATCTGTGGTGTCGTGAGAGTTCACGAAATTGGGGTCGAAAGCTGCGGGCTCTCCTCTCGCGAAAGGCACGGCTGTTTCATCCACGCAGTTGTGACTTCTTACTCCTCTGTCTCTCCAGTTTCTCTTCTGTTCACCGCCCCATCCACAATCATTCACCGATCATTTGGCGGCGGCAATGGTGAAACTGTTAGCGTAACTGTTATACCCAAGTTCGCGGGTTCAAACCCGATCGAAGCCGTGGATTTTTAAGGGTGAAAATATCCTTCGTGTCTTCCTTCAGAGGGGAAGTAAAGCCGGATGTCCCATGTAGTAGATTTACTGCATGTAAAAGATTCTCAAGCCTAAATGAAGCCTCTGAGCTAAATTCAAATTGCCTGTTCCGTTACCCAAGTAATACCCCTAGTTCTCCCCTAGTTGGTGAAAGAAGCGTAACGAAATTTGCGTGGTCAGGCGGAAGAGCAGGCCTCATGGCCTGAGTGTCGCCACGTAAAATAAGGCATTTATTCATTCATCATTAGCATTTACCGGCAATGACCACATCACCTTCGTGGAGAAATTCGCGGACCTCTGTTCTCAGCTCTGGAACAGGATTGGCCGCGCACCCTCGGTTTCCCAGTTTCTCGGTAATGTGCGCGTCGTTAGTGTCAAAAGGCGCAGGGAGGTAGATGATGACGATCGTTTGCGGTGGCGGGACTTAGAAGCCCTGACGAGGTATTAAAATTTCCGTCTGGCTGTGCAGTTTCTCGGCGATACCCAAGTTGCTGTACCGGGAGGTAGAGAAGAGGGACGAAGGGGTCCTTTGTCATTGGGCACCGACTGAGAAGGCTCAGGACAAAAACTGTTGCCTGAGATTGGGAGGTTCATGGGTTCCATTTATTGATTGATTCTGGGTTGAGTAGTGAGGTCATAATTAGATTCTAAGTGTCGTGCATGTTTTTTCTTCGGGCGGTGGCGGAGATCCTCCGCTGGATGGCGAGATCCGGCGCTGACCTACCGTCGACTAGCGGGGTTTTCCCACCCAGGTATCTCCCACCAGCTGGGCATCACCCCAGCCGGGACAGGCTTTAAACCCCCGACCGGTCTCCCGGTATGTCTGGTCCGGTAGTGTATATTATTGTAAGTGTGTAAGTAAGGGGTGAAGATAAAACAAAGAGGAAAGAAAGAAGTTTAGTACCCGTTTAGTAAGCCCGTAATGAATTGCTCACCAATCATGGGCTTGTTGTTCAAAATACCGTATGTGTTATATGTAGAGCCCGGACAATGTCCCCCTTTTTGCCTATTTTATTTCTCTGAATGTACATTTCCCATTATCAATGTTTTCTCTGAAATGGCTTTTGGGAGGCATTTATAATGCCTATAAATGCCTCTTTTAGAGATAATTGCCTAATCGAGCGTTAATAGCCTGTAAGTGCCTATATTGATTTTTCAGCATTTTTAATATTTTCGTTCACTATATTTTGTTTTCAGCAATCACTTTTTGAGAAACACTGATAGGATTTTTTTTACGAAACAAGTAACAACCCCGTAAAATATGCCAGGGGGTCCTCTGATCGAGAAGCTCTATGTTCTGTGTTCTTGCCTGTAACGCGTCCAACAAGGACCCTGCAGAATTTGACACGGGTTGTGCGGGTTACTTTATCCACTTCGCCAATGAAAGTAATATTTATTCTTAAATTCTATTTACATAGCTAACGTATGGCCTAGCTTACAAACTAGATACTTACAACTAATCTAAATCTACTTTGTCTTACATCCTGACTTAATTTATCAACGAACATTATTTACATTATTTACAGTAAGCAGTACATACACATATAACACAAAAACATACGCTTATAAACATCATTTAAATCGCGACTGCACGAGTCACCCATAGACCATCCTCTCTCATCGATCACAGGGGTATTGTCTTTATGTTTAGGCTCGCTTGTACTCGACTAGGATGAGGTCATCTTGGGCAGTGTGGCGAAAATAGGAGGCAGCGCTCCCTGCTCCGAGGGCGTAGGCAGAGAACAGGAAATTGCTCTCGACTTTCCGATCTCCGCAATTATTAATGAGCTATCTGTTCCTTATCAAGAACACAATTCTCTTCAAAACTAGAGCTCCCGGCATCTTTCGCTTTTAGAAGGTAGAATTGCACAAGATAGGCGGAGTTTTCTTCGATAATTGATTGTTTTGACGTTTTGTCCATGCCAGATAACTAAATTTGCTATTCCTGTTAAGCATGCCAAAAGAGGAAGTTTCAAGAAGTGCTTTGCTAAAAGACTGGATTTATGGAGAAGATTCACGGCGAAATGGAAATGTATTTGTTTTGTCAGTGTTGTGAAAAGGTGGTCAATTGTGCAAAAAAATACTTCTTACAACATAAAAACATTTGAAACTCATGCAAAAAATGAGAAAAATATCAGAACAACTATTCAAAACTTCTTCAGCAAGTGGAGTGAAAAGATAAAGACAAGAAGGAATTTCAACACTGAGTTGTGCCATGCTGCAAATATTCCATTTTCAAAACTTGACAATCCAACATTTAACCAGTTTAACCAACAAAATATACAAAATATAAATTTCCACATGAGTCAACTCTTAGGAAATATTATCTAACTACGCAATATGTTTTGACAACAGAAGAAATTCGATTTGTTTTCAGAGAATTATGTTCATCCTTTATGTAATATGTATAAATTTTAACATTATTCATCCATAAAGCCCATTTCCCTGCCTCTTTTTAAATTTCTACTTCATAAGAGACTGCCTATTGTCAACTATAATGACTATTTCCTTGCTTATTTTTAATTTTTGAAGTGCCTATTTATCTGCCTTTTGACCTTTTTAGTGCCTACATGTCCGAGCTCGAGTTATATGCAATTACCAATCACACATTCATTAAGAAAATGTGAAAATCTCCGACCACTTACAAGTCATAGAAAACTCTAAAATTTGAAACACCTGTTGTTTTTCGTAGCTATCCTTGGAGCTCCGCCTAACAAGTGAGGCGTCCATTTCAGTATATTGGGAAGTCAAGTACTGCAGAGTTACGTTTTATCAGACGCTATTTAAGAGAGTGTGCGTTCTGAGGGGATTGGCCAACGATTTACGCGAAGCATTTACACCATCTCTGGAAACTCAAAAATCAAAACACTCTGTTATCCTGAGCGGTGAATGATGGAAGTGTAGCATATACATTTGCAGTAATGTAAACAAAAAACAAACAATTCTGTAAAGTGACAATGTACGCTGTATGAGAAAATATTTGAATAAAAGAAAACATTTGCAGTGATTTCTCTACCATCATTCATTCAGGAAAACTAACTTCCACTGTGATCCAGTCATAGAAAAGAAAAGTCATAAAAGCATAAGCCTTCTTCTTGACCCAGGGTGAGAAATGAGTGATTTAATTTCAAAATTATATTACACAAGTAAATTAACTCGTACGTTGGAAGGAGAGAAACTCGAAATTTGAACGCCAGAGAAGAAATTTTATTTTCGATATTATTACGAGTTAAGCAAAATGAGATATCAGGGATTGTGTGTGTCTTATCGTTCTCAGTGACCTTGCTCATTCACTCACTTGAGCTGTACCTTTTACTTTCACAAATACGTGCTCTACAGAATGTTACACAATGCTTCCGAAACTCGATCTAGAGATTTCTGCGGAATTCACATTTCGCAGGTCCCTATCATAAAGATATTTTTTTAAAAACGATGCCTGCTAGATTTTCTACATGATTGCTTGACTGTCTGCTTACTTGACTGTCTGCTTGCCTGATTGTCTGTCTATATTTTTCTGTCTGCCTGCTTGACTGTCTGCCTTCCTGATGTCTATCTGCCTGTCTACCTGTATGTCTGCCTATCTGTTTTGTGTCTGTCTGTGTGTCTGTCTGTGTGTATGTCTGTGTGTCTGTCTGCGTGTCTGTCTGTGTGTCTGTCTGTGTTTCTGTCTGTGTGTCTGTATGTGTCTGTGTAACTGTCTGTGTGTCTGGCTGGCTGGCTCTCTGTCTGCCTGACTGCCAGTCTGCCTGTCTGTCTGCCTGTCATGCTGTCTGATTGTATGCATGTCTGTGTGCATGCCTATCTGTCTGCAACCTACACTAGCGTATAAACCGTACATAGGATTTCGTCCAATAAGGATATTCCCGTATCTTATCTTGTCACGCTCGAGATATCAAAACGGTTCTTTAAATTTTTGGACATATTATATCCTATGAAGCCCGCACGACAAATTCAGAATTATTCCAAAAGTTTCTCCATTTTTCTTTAAACTTTCTGCGGATAAAGCGTAACGCGCTGAATGAAAATACATGGGCGCTGTTTTAAATTTTAAAATTTTAAAATTTAAAAATTTTAATTTTTGAAAATTACACATACGTACGTTTTTTGTAACATTACACTCGTTATGAATAGTTACGAGTTGAAAGCGAAAACACTTCAAATGTCATTTTATGAAGTCAAAATCTTGAAAGGTTTAAGCAGAGAATGACGCATTTTCAGAAACGTTCAAAGAACGTTTGTTCAAAAATATCTTATTTTGTTCGAAAAGTTTCATATGAAAGAATGTTCTTCTATAATATTCTGAAATCTTAAATTAAATAACACTAGTAGGAAACAAAAAATAGCAAATTGTTAAAAAAATGTGTTTTGTGATAAAACACAATATCTACAATATACTTATTATAGGAAAACTAACCAGCGTGTTCATTGAGAAGACCTGTAAATATTGTAATCTAGAGTTAGTTGATTTCGGGAAATGCGTCTATTAATGAGTACGAAGATCAAGATTTTGGAAGCTAAAAACCATATCCAGGATGTTATTTAATATAAATACTTCCCATTCGATTTGGCAAAACTTGATACCTTTCGAATTTTAATCCAACAATTTAATTTTAGGAAGCATTTTTTAATGTGTACGAACATTTCGGTACATTTAAAAAAAGTTATATTACGATTGTGTGGTATGTGATAGTAAACTGCAAGATTTAGAGCTGGAAAGGCTCGAGTATTGTTACTAGAAGCGGATTGTATTGATATTATTCAGATGTGTAGATTCGGCATTTATGAAAGCGACTGTGGACTCTAGAGTAAATGCAACAAGCAGTGCCAAAATTTCTCGTGAAGGGTGTTTTAAAATGTGTTAGGAAATTGACATAGCGCGCAGTGTTGTAAACATTTTGGACAGGGGTGAGTAGCAAATATATCTGAAATATCTTTAGATGAATAAGCAAATAAAATTACTGTAATTTTTCCGTAATCGTAACAAGTAATGTGAAAATGCTGTGCTTTAATATCACCACCAATAACGTAATTAATTTCACATTTTTAAACTTTAACACTGCGTGACATTATTATCTCAAAATTATTATAAATTAACGAATTGAACTTGATATTTTTGCTATTTACAAAGCACAAACACAATATTTTGTCACTAGATATCCGTTGATAAGTGAGGGAATGTACGATTTAGAAGATATGAATAATTTTACTCCAAAGTTTCGAGTATCAACTATTTTATTGACAATCTTGACTTTTTAGTTTGCTTGAACAACATTTTCAGTTAGTTATTAAAAATCAAATTATGTAGCTTTATTGGTTGCATATTCCCAAATAACTTGACACTTCCATAACGTATTGGGGATATTTTTCTTGTATTGTGCTGAGAGGCCGACGGTCGTCACGTGATGATCACACATCTTTTCTCGGGGAAGCACAGTTTCAGCTTCGGAAGATAAGGAGAAGATTGTACATCAAGAAACAGCTGTCGAGTTCTTGAGATAACTAATTATCTCCAGTAGTTCATCATATGATCACGTTGTACACAAGGAAAGTACTCCAATTTTCATCATTTTCTTTTTCCTGCTTACAACGAACCATTTAACAGAACACCGTAATTTGGAAGTAGCGAATTTCCCACTACATCACGAGTGAAAATGCGAGAATTCATCGTAGTTGAATGAAACAAACATGATCATCTTACACAAAGGTTATTTTTTCTAATAAGATTATTTGTGTTGAAATATTCTATTTTTCATCAAAATAAACTATGTGCAAAAACTGACTACTACCTATTGGAAGTGATCACAGTTTGCAATGAGCAGCTGTTTTGATGAAAGATTCGTTCCTACTTCAGTAACAATATTTCAAAATCGTCCTTTGCTTAATTCTGACAACATATTTGGGCGCATTGGAAGACAATGACATGTACAACTATTTTTTCCGTTACCAAATTGAAGATAAGAATGACTTCTTTTACATTTTGCTATCACGGAAATGTGTAAACATTGAATTCCATTTGAGGAGTTTGCGAAAAATGTCAAATAAACTCGTATTTAGGTAGGAGTCTATCCGTTTTCTTGATCGCGCCATTATGTGAAAAAGGCATGGAAGGCATAACACTTTGTAATTAGAGTACTTAAGAAAGGAAGTGGAAAATCGAGGAAATTACGGTACACGTCTCTAGTGCGTCGTATATTAGAATTTGGCTTCATATGTTGGGGCCCTTATCGTTTAGGGCAAATAAAATCTCTCGAAAAAGTACAAAAATATGCCGCAAATTTTTTTAGGAGAGGACGTTCAAATTCTGAATTTATATCGTGGGAAGCTTTGGAAAAACGCAGAGAGAAGTCGCGACTTTGTGCATTATTAAAATCAATAAGAGGGGATTGCCCATGGGGTGAAGTACGGGCAAGACTATCGAAACCAACTTACGTCGCGCGGAAGGATCATGGCATCAAAATGGAGCAAAGAAAACTGAGAACATATGTAGGTAAATTCTCATTTGTAAACCGAACGACACAAAATTAGAACGATTTACTTGCAGCAGTGCTGGAGACTTTCCCTCACAATGTCAACAATTTTAAAATTAAAATAAATAAATAAGGTTAATACATTAATTTTGTAAAATTGTATTTAGTAACATGTAAATATTTTAACGTTGTTTGATGTTTCTTTTGTGTATTTATTGTATTGTTATAAATGTTAAATATAACCCGCAACTCCTTGAATGTCAATACCCGTTTTCTGACACACTGTTGGTTCTCCCTTCACCAACGCCACCCGATAAGATTAATTGATTGCTGGTGATTCCAGGTGCGTCAACTACGGAGGTAATTATTTCCGTAAGTGTAGTCCATGCTTTGCCATCAGGAGGTGGCGGTGAACTTCCCCCGCTGGATGGCGAGATCCGGCGAGGACCTACTGCCGACTAGCGGGCTTTTCTCCAACCAGGTATCTCCCACCAGCGCGTCACCGCCCCAGCCGGGACAAATCCCTAATCCCCAGACCGATCTCCTTGAATATGTGGTAGTGTAGTGCATGTTAGTGTAAGTGAGTGTGTGAGGGGAGAGGATAGGACAAGGAAGAGGAAGGACAGATCGCGCGCGGTACGGGGCCCGTTTGTTAGGGTACTGCTCCGGCATTCGCGTGGTGTTGATCGGAGAAACCAGGGAAAACTACCGATCAGAGCAGTCGGCCTCCAGACAGCCACTGAATTCGTCCTATCTGACAAGCTAGTGTCGAAAATCCTGCCGCCGTCGGGACTCGAACCTAGGACCTCCCGGTCCTACACTTCCTCATCCGAGCTCCACTCCTGTCTCTCTCACCCAGTCCACGTCCCCGCCTCGATATCGCAACACACACACACACACACACACACACACGTCGCCATCCAGTTTCAGACCCTGGCCGCACCTCCACATCCTCATGTGCGAGCCTGAACCACTTCTTGGACCGCGGTTGGCTCCCGACTGGCTTTCCGACGGACCGCAGGTCCCTGCTGCAATCAGGGTGCCGTTGAGCCGGGGACGCGCAACGTCAGCTCCTGATTGGCCGGGGTAGCGTGATCCGCCGGAGGCCAGCGTGACCAGTGGTCCGCTTTATTATTAACAGAAGGTATCCATGTCACAGAGAATTTACAATTTGTATATACAACATGTGCCAACACACAAAGATATACATTGGACGAGTGGCACACTCGTCGTAGAAGATTAAAATAGACTGTAGAGTCGTAGGCTTCCGCGGCCGGAGTTGCTGAATTTTTGGCTGTCCGGGATTAGCCGCGTCATGGTCGATGGAGCTGACGTTTCTGCGATCTTGCTGCGGCCTCCTTCAGAGCTATAGTATAGCTGACGATTCGGCCATCTTGCTGTGGCCTTCTTCAGAGCTATAGCTGCGTTCGGCATTTGCTGTGGCCTTCTTCAGAGCTATAGTATAGCTGACGATTCGGCCATCTTGCTGTGGCCTTCTTCAGAGCTATAGTATAGCTGACGTTTCGCGATCTTGCTGTGGCCTTCTTCAGAGCTATAGTATAGCTGACGATTCGGCCATCTTGCTGTGGCCTTCTTCAGAGCTATAGTATAGCTGAGGTTTCAGCGATCTTGCTGTGGCCTTCTTCAGAGCTACAGTATAGCTGACGATTCGGCCATCTTGCTGTGGCCTTCTTCAGAGCTATAGTATAACTGACGATTCGGCCATCTTGCTGTGGCCTTCTTCAGAGCTATAGTATAGCTGAGGTTTCAGCGATCTTGCTGTGGCCTTCTTCAGAGCTATAGTATAGCTGACGTTTCGGCGATCTTGCTGTGGCCTTCTTCAGAGCTATAGTATAGCTGACGATTCGGCCATCTTGCTGTGGCCTTCTTCAGAGCTATAGTATAGCTGACGTTTCAGCATCTTGCTGTGGCCTTCTTCAGAGCAGCAGTATAGCTCTGAAGAAGGCCACAGCAAGATGGCCGAAACGTCAGCTCCATCGACCATGACGCGGCTAATCCCGGACAGCCAAGAATTCATTAAAATAGACTGCCGCATTGTCAGTATACAATTGCACAAAATACAGCTGAAGTGGCCAACCCTCGACCTGGCATCACCCCCCCCCCGGGGGCGCGCGTCGGAGCAACTGCTTTTCCGCGCGAATGCCGCCCCCTCCCCCACGTGACCGGGGCATCCCGCAGCGGCGGTAACGCACGCGGGGGCGGGGGCGGCCGCGACGCACGTGCGTGCGTGTTTAAATGTTTTAGCATTATATATTATTATTATTATTATTATTATTATTAAGCAATCACTATTCACATAGTGTCATAACAATTCAATAATAATCCTTTTGCAACCACAATAATCTTTTTTGACTAAAATATATTATTTTTAGAATAAAATCATGGGTCGTTTTATTACTGTTTTTAGAATGATTTTACCTTTTTATTCGTTAATTTTACCTTCTAATTTCTTACTGACAATGAATTTTGTTTATCATCCCTATCAAATTATTATCGCAAAAAAATCTCTAATCGTAACATTACGGTAATCGTAACATTACGGTAATCGCCGTGCAAGCGAAATCACTCGCTGTCTCAGAGCTGTCATGTTGCAGCAGATAGCACTGTTTTCATTAAATGAGTGTCACTACGAGTTAAATATCTCCGCCATATCAGCCCATTTTTTAAATCATTAGCTGCTAATTCTCTTCTTTAAAAAAGAACAGCAATCACGACTTCGCTTAAAACTAGGATACCATTTTCTTTTACACTGTAACGACTCAGATGTAATCGAAAACGAATTACCATAACAAGCATTTATATTGCTTGTTTGCTTATTATTGTTTTAACAATTTACAAGTAGTAATTGAATTTCACGAATTTCAAATGCATACATAGTGCAAAAGCGCGAGGAGTTGATACGAGGAAACTCACGTGGTTTGGTTAATATATGTCTTTATGTGGTGCGCGTCGGAGCAACGGCTTTTCCGCGCGAATGCCGCCCCCTCCCCCACGTGACCGGCGCATCTCGCAGCGGCGGTAACGCACGCGGGGGCGGGGGTGGGGGCGGCGGCGACGCACGTGCGTGCGTGTTTAA
This sequence comes from Teleogryllus oceanicus, assembly GCA_964035755.1. Classification (NCBI taxonomy): domain Eukaryota; kingdom Metazoa; phylum Arthropoda; class Insecta; order Orthoptera; family Gryllidae; genus Teleogryllus; species Teleogryllus oceanicus. The sequence goes on from CAXIVR010000014.1 coordinate 54,212,060, forward strand.
ATGTTTTAGCATTTAATCACTCATCCGCGTGCCCGGCGCGGGGCCGCCTGGCATGGGCGGCGCGGCAGCTGCGGCGCGGGCGAGCAGATGTCCCCGGTGCGTTCGAACTTCATTAGCCCGGCGCATGGCGATGCGCGTTTTTCAATTAGGGCCCCTCCGCGCGCGGGTGTCGATGACGCGGCCGCTTCCGGGGGCGGACCCGCGTTTTCACGGTCGCCCGCCCTTTGCCGCCCCGCCCCCCGAGGAGTCCGGTCGCCTCCCGCACCGGTGGCGACCTCCCCCGCCAGGCTATCCGTCCGCCCCTGCCCGTCATTCCATCATCCCCGTAAACGTGTCGCCGCAGGACCGTTGTGCGTTTCACGGTTTTCAAGATGTGGAGAGAGCCATATGCTACGTCCATATGAGCTGAGGGTACTGCACCTCTGTTTAGATAAACTGGGGCAGGTGCTCAGGGCATCAACTGATGTCACTGTAGCGCCTCTGACCGGGAGGTTGTACGTTCCAGTCCCGATAGAGGCAAGATTTTCGACACTAGCTTGTCAGTTAGGTCGAATTCAGTCGCTGTCTGGAGGAGAATTCTAGAGGTCGGTTGCAATGATTGGTAGTTTTTTGTGGTTTCTTCGATCAACACCAGGCGAATGCCGGAGCAGTACCCTACCAAACAGGCCACGGACCGCGCACGATCTGTCCTTCCTCTTCCTTGTTCTATCCCCTTACACACACACACACACACACGTACACTAACATGCACTACACTATCACATATACCGGTCAGAAGCTTAGAGCTTGACTCGGCTGGGGCGGTGCCCCGCTGGTTAGGGGGAAACCTCACTAGCCGACGGTAGGTTGGCGCCGGATCTTCCCACCCAGGGGGGGAAGATCACCGCCGATCTCGAGAAAATATGCACTACTCTTACGCCACTAATAACCAAAGCAGTTGACGTCCCCGGAAACACGAAAAAATGAATGAATGAATAACGTCACATGTCGGGATACCTGTCGGAAGTTCAGAGCTTGTTCCGAATGGGGCGTTGTCCTTCTGGTGGGAGATACCTACTAAGGGAAAATTCCCGCAAGCCAACGTAGGTCAACACCGCATCTCGCCAGCCAGCGGAGGACAATCAACTCCCCCTCCCGCGATGAAAACATCACTACACTTAAGCTTTTGGGATGGCGGCATGAAAGGAAGCAGTCACTCAGAAATTCAACAAAAGTTGCAGTACATGCGTCAGTTTTGTTTTGTACATACATTAAATAGAAAACTCTTTCATTCTGCAATGAACAGCTCCCGCAGGGGAACGATGGGCTAGACACTCGTTTCAAACTCTGATGTATTGGAAATGCCCATCGGGTTGCTTGAGTTGCTAGACGGCAACAGGAGTCGTTTGCACCAATGGCAGTAGTGAGGACGTCGTGCACCTGTATTCATCAGGTTGCTACTAGTGCGGTCTTATTTTTTATTCATTTAATCAATTTTTAATTAATTATGTAAATAAATAATACAAAACTGGAACCATTGTGATCAGAGGAAACTAAGTAGCGTCGAAAGTGCCCTACCCAGATTTCATGTCCCATATACCAACGAAGTTGGGATATCATTTGTACTTGGCGTTCTGGGCGAATTCAGATGACAGACGGAGATATGCTCTGAAAGGAATTGAGGATGTACCAAATATTGCTTCGTATTAAAACAGCCTGATAAAAATGGCAGCTCAAGATAAAGCTCCAGACTCCCACGACAGTGAAATGTTAAGTTTCGTCATAACTTGAAAAGTAATTTCTTAACTGACTTCTATTCTAATTATGACATTCCTACAGATAAGATAAAGATAAGATTTTATTCTGCTATTGTTTATAACATTTTTTGATGCGAGTGATGTTCCTATGAAATTGTTAAAAGAAAATTTTTTTCGACACTGGCAGCAGCTGTGTGCCGGAGATGAAAGTCAGCGGTAACGTGCTATATTCGCGATCCCAGCAAATGGCTGTGGGGCTCCTGAGACTGTCAAAACAACTCGGAACACTCTTCAGTATCTCCGACGTCCGCTTCCCAAAACCTATTTCCGGTGCGCGCATCCTGTGCCGGCGTTGCCGGCGCCCTTGTCAGCCCAGGCGCCGCCCTCGCCGCCCTCGCCGCCCTCGCCGCCCTCGCCGCCCCGCCCTCGCCGCCCTCGCCGCCCGCGCCGCCCGCGCCGCCCTCGCCGCCCTCGCCGCCCTCGCCGCCCTCGCCGCCCTCGCCGCCCTCGCCGCCCTCGCCGCCCTCGCCGCCCTCGCCGCCCTCGCCGCCCGCGCCGCCCGCGCCGCCCTCGCCGCCCTCGCCGCCCTCGCCGCCCTCGCCGCCCTCGCCGCCCTCGCCGCCCTCGCCGCCCTCGCCGCCCTCGCCGCCCTCGCCGCCCTCGCCGCCCTCGCCGCCCTCGCCGCCCTCGCCGCCCTCGCCGCCCTCGCCGCCCTCGCCGCCCTCGCCGCCCTCGCCGCCCTCCGCCCCCGGGGACGCGGAGCGCGCGTTCGTCGCTCCCCTCCGCCAGGTGTCGCTGACGTGCGCAAGAACCGCCCCCTCGCCCCGCCCCCTCCCTCACTTTCCCCCCACCGCCTGCGCCTGGCCGAGCATCCAGATGTGGCGCAGGGGGGCTCTGTGATGCTGAAGCTCGGGCAACGGGTTTACATTTATCTTTCGAAATGATACGAAAGTTTCAATTCGGGTGTACAAATACGTTAATACATATCAGTATCAATTCAATGAAACTGATGATAGCTATCAACTTTAATAAACACTAATACGCTCTGTCGTTGCCACTTTTCCTCCCTTTAAGTTGACTTTTGTGGATTTGACAAGCCCAAATTTCAAGTTGTTGTCATTGCTTAATGTCTTAATAAATTATTAATATTATTATATTATTATTATTATATTATTATTATAATATTATTATTATTATATTATTATTATATTATTAATAATAATTCACTGATGACAATATTTGAGAGAGAATCGGTTCATTCTTGGGATACAATTTATGCCTTGCGAAGATGACGCGTGTATACGTGCATTATCATACTCGCGAGCTCCTCGAATCTGGGAACAGTAATCCAAAAAGCTTTCATTAACACGACACACACGAAAGGCAAGGGATAAACATTAAATTGGTTAGACGCAACGTTTCGTATCCAAGAGCGGAGTGTTTTCTAACCAATCCGATCCGGGCACCCCACTTTGTCGTTTAATGATTGATATGATCGATTGGTTAGTGATTCTGGGCGCGTCAGCTGCTAAGGTCATTAGTCCCGTAAATGAAGGGCATGTTTTTCCCTCGAGAGGTGGTGGTGACATTCCTCCGCTGAATGGTGAGAACCGATGCCAACCCACCTGTCTGCTTGAGGGGTTTTACCCAACCAGCTATCTCCCACCAGTGGGACATCGCCCCCTGCCGGGACAAGCTCTAAGCTTCCGACCGGTCTCCCATCACGCGTGGTAGTGTAGTGCATGTGAGTGTAAGTAAGGGGAGAGGATAGGACAAGGAAAGAAAGGAAAGATCGCACATAATCCATGGCCCATTTCCACTACGTAGGGACACTTAAAAATTTAATCCTTAGCATAATGTAAGCATACCAATACATATTCATAGCATAGGAAATATGATAAAAACAGAAAATAGGTATTTATTGTGTAAAAGAATGGTTAGTCGATTGGTCACAAATGTATAAGGGTAGAATGTCTGTTCATTTGTGAGAACCAGTATTCTAAAGAGAGGACTATCTTAGATCATCGTTCGTAAGATCTCGAAGAAAACATTACGCGCGGTTTTGAGAAAAAAAATTACCTTTTACTAAGAAAATTAAATTTTACTTCAAGAAGAAATTACCCGAAAATACTGGTCTTTGCAAAAAATTGTACATGGCCTTTTTAAAAGATCTGGATTTTTAGAAAATATTTCATTTAGTACAAAAATCTCTATCTTTCATACTGAACTTTTGCAATGTTAACTTTTTGCAATTTTCGAAACTTCAGAAGAGTTCGCAGAAAATGGGTCTAGCACCACTTTTTATACCGTCATTTGATACATACTACGAGTAAATTTACGTAGTTACGTTTTTGATAACATTGTTTAAGAACTGCCAATATTTCACTGATATTTTCGAAATATTTTACAAGACAAGACTTTATTTCAAGAACTGTCTTTAAAGAAGAGATGTCATTGAAAAAATCTGTCTTCAATATTGTAGTTGAAGGAAGACACATGGGGTCTAGAAAAAAACACGAGTAAGCACGTGGTTGAAGTTTCTTCTGCTTCACATACATCCGTTCATCCTTGGTCCAGACTACGCGGTTTCCAAGAAGCACATGGGGCGGGGGGAGGTAAGTTTGACAATTAACACGATAGTCCGATGTTCATTTTCGAATTATAAATATATTAAAATGTAACGAAATATGTAGCAATAAATATGTAAAATATGTCATTATACCAAAATATGTACAAATATGTGAAATGAAAGTGGTTCCAATTTGTTCAGAATGTCGTGTTAAGTCTAAAAAATATTATAGAATGTAGGTATTTTGTCCCTGTAAAAATATGTATTTACATGAAAATCCGTTCCATACTGATAACAATTCAACACACTCTTGTCAATATAAATATTCTTATTTAACGTTATTACCTAGCAGAGAGTTATTACCCGTGTAATTCATTCGCGTAGAATATCAAGTAATTATTTGAATTTCACATACAGATGCAGATTCTACCGGCTCTGAACAGGTGGGGTAGAATCGAAAAGCGTCGAACCAGCAAAAATGTAATAGAATGTTAACGAAGATCTCCTCTTGTAGATTGCGGTATGATGAACGTCTTTGAGGCATTTGATCTCAAAATTTTAGATTTTATGGTCCAAAAACTTCTTCGTTTACGAGTTATTTAACAATATAGATACAAAAATCCTACCAACTGTTGCGGGTTGCATTTGGCATGAATATTTAAATTCATTTTTAAACAAATCCTTCATATTTTTAAAGCCAAACCGCAAATCGTCACTCTCCGTTAAATTCTCTTTCTTTAGAGACCTCGTTTATAAAGATCGGTTGCGTGCGAGAGCCGCAAATTGTATGTATAGTACTGAAATAATATTGGATGCAATTGATACGTAAAACTAGACAACAGACGGAACTGGAGGTACGTCACTCTGAAAATCAGCTCTTCAACTGAGCATTCCTCGTACACTTGGGTTTCTGTAACCTGGTGGATGACAGTACATCAGGTTTTACAGTTTCGTCCAATCGGGAGCTTGAACGTCACCACAGGGACGTCACGCGATGACGTTTTATCTCTCGATTGGATGACACTGTAACAGCTGATGAACTGTCATCCGCCAGGTTACAAGAGCCCAAGTATAGACAATGGTGGAATTTCTGTAACCTGATGACAGCTGATCAGCTGTTACGGTTTCGTCCAATCGGGACTGACCGGGAGGTCCTAGGATCGAGTTCTGACGGCGACAGAATTTTCGACACTAGCTTTTCAGCTAGGTCGAATTCAGTCGCTGCCTGGAGGAGAATTCTAGGGTCCGGCTGCTCTGATCGGTAGTTTTCCGTGCTTTCTCCGATAAAAACCAGGCGAATGCCGGAGCAGTACCCTACCAAACGGGCCACCGACCGCGCGCGATCTGTCCTTCCTCTTCCTTGTCCTAACCTCTCCCCTTACACACACACTTACACTAACATGCACTTCTCTACCACATATTCCGGCAGACCGGTCGGGATTATAGAGCTCGTTCCGGCTGGGGCGGTGCCCCGCTGGTGGGAGAGTCGTGGTTAGGGGGAAACCCCACTAGCCGACAGTAGGTCGGCGCCGGATCTCGCCATTCAGCGGGGGAAGATCACCGCCATCTCCCGAGAAAAAACATGCACTACACTAACGGGACTAATGACCACAGCAGTTGACGCGCCCGGAAACACGAAATCGATCAAGACAATCGGGAGCTTAAACGTCACCACAGTGACGTCTCCATGATGATATTTTAGCTCTCGATTGGATGACTCCGAAACAGCTGATGAACTGTCATCCGCCAGGTTAGAAAAATCCGAGTATAGTGACGGCGTGGGGCGGGGGGCATCCGGCAGCGGCAGTAGCTGCGCGTCCCGGAAGCGCGCGCGGCGCAGCATGTGGGGCGCAGGCGGCGCAGGGGCGGCGGGCGCGCGCCGGGCTCAGGTGCGGCGCAGGCGGAGTGGGCCGAGGAGGCGACAGACACGCCGCAGACGCCTCCGCCGAGGGCGGTACAGTCCCTGCCAACGCGCACCTCGTTCCCCTTCGCTGCACACCCTTTTCCGGGAACGGGAGAGGTGGCTCATGTCATTGCAGTGCCTAGTGGGGAGGTCCTTGTGTTCCAGTCCTGACAGTGGCAGGCTTTTCGACACTAGTTGAAATGATTGAAGGCGTTGTCATTGTCAACAATAGTATTGTTACAATGTCAGTAATACTATTGTTGACAATGACAACGCCTTCAATCATTTCAATTATGTAAATGTTAACTACACCTCACCACTGAATCAATATTTTCGACGCTAGGTTATCAGCTAGGTCGGTTTCAGTCGCTGTCTGGAGGAGAATTCTGGCGGCCGGCTGATCGGTAGTTTTCCGTGGTTTCTCTGATCAACACCAGGTGAATGGCACAGCTGTACCCTAACACACGGGCCACGGACCCTGCGCGATCTTTACTTCCTATTCCTTGTCCTATCCTTACCTCTTACACACACACACTTACATTAATATGCACTTAACTATCACACATGCTGGGAGATCGGTCAGAAGCTTCGAGTTTGTCCCGGCTGGGGAGGTTTTTCGATGGTTGGAGATACCTGGCAGAGAAAAGTCTCGACGGTTGGTCGGCCGACGGACGGTAGGTCGGTGCCGGCTATCACCATCCAGCGGGAGAAGACCACCGCCATCTTCTGGAGAAATTGCATGCACAATACTTACCGGACTTAGACGGAATCACTAACAGTCAATCAACGAGGGATGGTCGAATAAAGATGCTGTTGCGGAGGGGGGGCTAGGATTCTTGGATTGGTTGATTGATTTCATTGTGTTTCCGGACGCGTCAGGTGCTGCGATGATTATTCCCTTCATTGTAGTGTACGTTATATCACTGGAAGTGTAGATATTACTGCTAGAACGTGAGATCCGGCGCCAACCTACATGTAGACTTGTGGTTTCCCGTTCTAGGTATCCCAAACCAGGAGCGGTGGCTCAGTGCATCAACTGATGTCACTGCAGCGCCTCTGATTGGGAGGTCCTAGGTTCCCACTCCCCACGGCGGCAGGATTTAGCACACTAGCTTTTTAAGGTGGGTCGAATTCAGTCGCTGTCTGGAGGAGAATTCTAGCGGATGGCTAGTTTGATCGATAGTTTTCCATGGTTTCTCCGATCAACCCCGAGCGAGTGCCGGAGCAGTACCCTATTAAACGGGCCACGGACCATGCGCGATCTTTCGCTCTTCCTTGGCATATCCTCTCCCCTTACACACACACACACTTACACTAACATGCTCTACACTACCACATATTCCGGGAGACCGGTCGGGAGCTTAGAGCTTGTCCCGGCTGGGGCGGTGCCCCGCTGGTGGGAGAGTCCAGGTTAGGGGGAAACCCCACTAGCCGACGGTAGGTCGGCGGCGGATCTCGCCATCCAGCGGGGGAAGATCACCGCCATCTCCCGAGAAAAAAAATGCACTACACTTACGGGACTAATGACCAAAGCCGTTGACGCGCCTGGAAACACGAAAATATCAATTAATCAAGCAACCTATCCCAAGGTTACGAATAGTCTCCTGATATGTGTGGTAATGTAATGTAATGAGTGTTTTCAGCATTCACTTTTGCCGTGATTGGCTTCTCATATCACCACATTTGCTCCAATCACCTCGTTCACACTTCCATTAACAATCCTTTATAATCATACGGCGATCATGCACGAAAACACTAGCTGAATGTGGCGTCGCCAACGCTGTAAAATGTTTTAAAAGTATTTTTATGTGTTGAAAATTTCTAAATGTCAATCATAGCTTTGTTCAAATAAGTTTTTACAGTATAAGGCATTAGACATATCAATGAATGTAGTATACTCCCGTTCAAAATCGTACTAGTAGTTAGGGAATATGAATAAGTAAAATCTCATATTTATCATTATTTCCTGAGATCTCTTTTTTCAAACGGCTTCTGATTCCTTGCTGATAAAGAATATAACGCGTCATTTTCATTGTTCAACGAATTTCGTTGATCCGTCTTTCCAGGGATAAGTGTTCTTGTGATTAACGTCACGATATTCAAGATTGATTTCAAACTTGATCAGTGATAAAACGTTTCCGTAAGGAATGTGACGACGATAAAGAATTTTTCGTCGGTATCATATTCGTAATTTGCATTTAAGTTTTGGAATCTTGAATAATCTTCAAGTAAGGGGCATCAGCGAAGGGCTTCAAATATGTTACGTAAGTAAGGACAAGCATACATGAAAAATGAAATGGAGAGAACAATGAACGGATGTAGGAAAATTCAGCGGTATAAATAGTAACATTGTTGATTGGAAAAATTTACCTGCGAACGCTCTAATGACTCTTCTCAGGTGCACGCAAATTATTCGTTCAAGTGTTTTCAAGGATCTAAATATATCTTTGAATGATATGCAGTGATTTTAAGGTTACCAGACGTCCGTTTTAAGAGTACAAGTACACTTATAGAAGGTATCCGTTTTTGTATTCTCTTTTTATCACGTAAGTTTCCAATCAAGGATTCAAAAACTTTTTGAATATCTTCTATTCAACGGCAATTTAGTAAATTGTAGCTAGCCCTACATAAAGCCATTGAATTATACAAAACAGGTGTCAGGGCACACAATACATATTGTAGTGTGTTTAACTTTCCAATAGTAGTAGTAGTAGTAATAATAATAATAATAATAATAATAATAATAATAATAATAAATTAGACAATGTTAAAGAAATTGTGGAGAGACAAACCAATCTATGAACAATATCTAAAAAGAATGGAAATGTGGCAGATCAATAAATATCAATCATTTATTTGGCTTAAAAGGGGGAAGATGAAGCCAGAATCGGAAGCAGTTGTGAAAGCTGCCCAACATCAAGCGTTGGGAACACATTATGATAAAGCTGCTCTCAAAATCTCCCAAAATGATAAATGCCGCATTTGCCAGAAACAAATGGAAACCCTTGATCATATCGTCTCAGCTTGTGCAATACTAGCAAATACCGAAAACTTGAAAAGACACAATAGGAGATGCAGTTATCTCCCTTGGCAGATCCATAACGCCCTCGAAGATCCAAACGTATGGACCAAGTGGTACGAACACTCACCAAAACTGGTGATGTCTGTTGGACTACGTTGTACGACCAGCAAATTGAAAATGATCGTACGAGAGCGGCAAGCAAACCAGATAGTGTCATCCCAGATTTGGAGGAAAAATCTACTTTAGTAATACAAGATTGAAATCACCCTTTTCAGGAGGAACTTATTTTTTCGGGCTTCCCCCACCGCTGCTTCGGATTCGGTGGTATAACGGTCAGCGTACCGGACTGTTGTACCCGAGTTTGCGGGTTCAAATCCGATCGAAGCCGTGGATTTTAAGGGCGAAAAAATCCTTCGTATGCCTTCTTTCGGAGGGGAAGTAAAGCCGTCTGTCCCATGTAGTAGATTTACTGCATGTAAAAGATCCTCAAGCCTAAAAGAAGCCTCTGAGTAAAATTGAGATCCGCCTGTTTCGCCGCCCAAGATAATACCTGATTTCTCCGCTAGGTGGTGAAAGGAGCGAAATTTGCGTGGTTAGACGGAAAAGCGGGCCTGATGGCAAGGAATGCTGAGATGGCCCCTTGTTTTGCTTCTGGACATAAATATGACTTAATATTCTGTGCATCTATACTGAGCATCACAAGAAAAGTAACATTAATTTTAACAATGATACATAATGCATTATTTACCATTTGAACTGTATAAATGTGTATAAACAACCTGTAACAAGTATTGTATTGCAGCCTCCGGGTCAATGACCCCCATCTCGATTAGGTTCTTCGTCCAGTTTCCCTGATCCTTTGAGCAAATGCTGAGATGGCACCTTGTTTTGCTTCTGGACATAAATGTAACTTCATTTTCTGTGCACGTCTTCTAGAATTCAGTGGGAAATACAATTATTCAAATTATCGTTTCCATGTTGTCGCGGCAGGAAGTATTATTCCGAAGGACGACATGGATAAGAACCAAAATTTATTGCCTTTTTATACTTGAAAATAGATTTTATTACATGGGAGCTTATTTTTTAAAATTTAAGTAGTATATGACTCAGTGTAGGGATCACAGAATTTTGCAAATGTGCACACAATTAACTTTTCCCCATAGCACGTCATACGCAGTTTCTAACTGTGTTTTGATATAAAATAAAATAAAATAAATAAAAGGAGGAGCTATAAGTTGTCAATGGAAATAGGATGTTTAGGGAAATGCCTATTTTATTCAAGCAAAGTTATTTAAAGGCTGATAATATATGTGCACGAATCATGACAAATGATGACGAATGACGAAGTTTTATAATGCTCTTTTTTGCTTATTTGAGCATAAAAGCCTTTTTTGAACTAATACCTTTTGATGACTTTTATGCCTTTTTATTTATCATTTTTATACGCAACGTTAAAATATCGGAAAATCGGCGATGGTCCAACGTGACAATTCGTAACGAAATATTTAATTCACATCTTGGTATTTTAAATTACCAGGGAATTCCTGAAAGTATACCAACTGATTTTTTTCCATTTCCCTATTTCAGCCATTTCCCTATTTTATCCCTAAAATCAGCCATGATCTGAGAACATGATTGATTGACAATACACCGAGGGCAGCAAAATGTTAAGTGGAAATAAATATAAATTCGCAGAAGGTTTCAGTGTTGCTAGTGTTGGACTTCTAAAATATATACCAGTCACATTATGCAGATATCTTTCTCCGCATTCAAACTGATTTTCTCACCCAGTCGTCGCAATTTTGAAATTGTGATCCTTGAAAAGTTACAGGTAATATGCAAATATTACTGGTTAATACAAGCTATTAAGAATAAAATATAGAAGAGTTGAAAATATGTAAATCTAGTTTTACATTAAAATGTACGAACTTGTTTTGTGCTTTTAAGTTTACAAAATAATATAGACAAAAATTTCAATTTTTCATTTTATTGTGTATGTAACTTATGACAGTGTCTTTTTTCTTCTCTTTCTTGACATTTTTAGTGCCTTTTTAGGCGCCTAAAAGACGACTAACTTATGACAGTGCCAAAACCTGCGATGTCTAGTCATCAATGTCAGCCTTCGCTGGCCCTTTCGTCATCGTCGTCCTCAGAGTAACTGTCCCGTGAAGAAGCAATAATTTTGTCCACTTCTTCGTCAATGATCATGTCTGTTTTCATATATACTTCGACTTTCTGCACGTGTTCTTTCTGCAAAACTTCCGCCATCGGAAAGACCATGGGCAATATTCAGAAAATAATGTTCGAGATCCATTTTCTATAACTCACTTGATGTAATCCAATGAAACAAATTCTGTGGGATTGAGATCGGGATGGTAAGAAGGCAGTTTGATGTTAAGGCCACATTACCTAAGAACGGTTGTCTTTGAAACAAATAAGCACAATATTACGCCTCTAAACTTCACTTGACATTTGGCTTATGGTAAAACACATCACAATGCACAGCATTCGAAGACGAGAAGGATACGACTGAGGATCATAGGCGATGTTTCCTACAGATATCTTTTACTAAACCTTATTATATTAAGAGTGAGCGTTTGTGCATAGATAGCTGATACTGTTTTGATTTACATAGGTGAGTCTTATACTGCGCGTTGCATGCAGCCACAACAGCCTTCCTATGCAGCCAGACTCCCCTCCCCTCCTCTCCCCGCCCCACCCCTTCCCCGACCCCTACAGTTGACGCGCAGTAAGAATCAGAGATAGAGACAGTCAGAGAGACTTTTAGTCGGAGAGAGGGAGAGAGACAGACAGAGACGGACAGAGACAGAGAGAAAGACAGTCAGACAAACAGTCAAACAAACAGAGAAAGACAGATATAGAGATAAATAGAGAGAAGAGAGAGAGAGAGAGAGAGAGAGAGAGAGAGAGAGAGAGAGAGAGAGAGGCACGTGTCCCAAGTAAGTGCTGTCTGAATGGGAAGAGCATGCCGCTGGGACGTTTTCTATAGTTTCTTCTATAGTAGGATATGGACCACGGGATCTGTCAATTAATGAAACACATTAGTTTGCCAACGTTTTGGAATATTTAATTCCTTCATCTGGGCTACAAAAACACAATCACATGGAATAAAGACAACTTGTCTAACAACAACTTAGAAATCACACAAAATATGCCATGAATCAACATACATGAAGAAAAATAAGTAAATAAAAATGAATTATATACTGTATATATATAAGCCAAGGTAATATAAATAGTACACACCTTACTAATACACAACCTGGTCAAACATCATGTTCGCCTACAGCCCAACTCCAATATAGAGTTGCTGAAGCACACCAGTCCATTCAAGTCCGACCAGGGCCACGGCCCGAAAGAAAGTATGTGTGTGTTTATATATATATATATATATATATATATATATATATATATATATATATATATAATATAATTATTTATTTATTTACTTATTTTTCTTCATGTACGTTGATTCATGGCATATTTTGTGTGATTCTCATATGTAATAAAGATACCGTATTTCCGTATTTTCGAAAATTACAAAAAGTTAGCAATTTTTGCCTTAAACAAAGTCTGTTGTTGAAGGCAAATAATGTAGAAGACTTTATTCCTAGTACTTTGTTTAACCATTTATGAGGAACGGAGATAAAGTTCGCCTACAATCAATACAACTGTTGTGGCGATTTATTTTTCCTCGTTTATGCTTGTTTTAAGACAACAGAATCAATTATGAGTTTATGTTTATGTCCCAAATTCAACCTTCCTTCAAGGATGTTATTATCTGCACTATGCAGGTGAATTTTCTCTCCAGTGACAGCGATGAAGAGCTTATATACAGTTGATAAACATATTATCGGTCTATAATTCATTGGGTTTTGTACGTCTCTTTTTTTGAAGATTACAAAAGTGTTACCTTGACTCATAGAGGCATTTTATCGGGGCTATTCAGCATCTCAGTGAAACAGCGAGCAATGCGTTGTCGAGCATAAGCAAAGTTCTTCAACCAGAAATTTTGGATCCTATCTGTCTAGGAGATGTCCAATTTTGAGTCTTTCGTATGGCACTGATAATGTCCTTAGGTGTTATTCCTCATAAGGTCATTTTGGGCAGGTTCTCATGTTCTTTATTAATGTAATCAACGATCTGTATTCATTGAATCCATTAGTTTTACAAGTTTTGCTTCTCCAGAGCCGTTTAAAATCGTGCTCATTTATGCTCTATTATTATATCTGGCTGTTTGTTTGTGTGAGAATTCTACTTTAAAAATTTTTTTGGCAGAATCTCAATTATCCGTTTTATGCCTTCTTTTTGTGATTTCATTGTATCTACGAAACTGTGCACTTTTTAGTTTTAACTTCTGTCTGATGTTATCATTCAGATCAAGTTCTTCTCTGCTAATTTAGCTGTGTATATAAATTTTGTTTTTAGATGCAATAGCGTTTACATTTCTCATAACGTATTTTCATTGGTTACCTTCTAGATATTGAGAGATGACATACACTTTACTTCTCAATTCATCTTTTTTTTTCCTTTTTGTCTTGGTGATAAGTCATTTAACCTTTCATTTCAATGGCTGTTAAGGCAGCACTGTTCAAAGCGACTTCAACTTCAGACAGATTTTTTTGTATACTCAGGTGCTCTTTTAAGGTGCCATTTGACTTGGGAAGAACTAATTTAGCATTGTTTATTCGACGTAAAACTGGTATTGCTGACTCTGACCGGGAAGTCCTAGGTTCGAGTCCTGACGGCGGCAAGATTTTCGACACTAGCTTTTCAGCTAGGTCGAATTCAGTCGCAGTCTGGAGGAGAATTCTAGCGGCCGGCTGCTCTGATCGGTAGTTTTCCGTGGTTTCTCCGATCAACACCAGGCGAATGCTGGAGCAGTACCCTAACAAAGCAGTACCCCTCCCGCAATCTTTCCTTCGTCTTCCTGGTCCTATCCTCTCCCCTTTCGGTAGGGTACTGCTCTGGCATTCGCCTGGTGTTGAACGGAGAAACCACGGAAAACTACCGATCAGAGCAGACGGCCGCTATAATTCTCCTCCAGACAGCGACTGAATTCGACCTAGCTGAATAGCTAGTGTCGAAAATTCTGCCGCCGTCAGGACTCGAACCTAGGACCTCCCAGTCAGAGGCGCTGCAGTGACATCACTTGATGCACTGAGCTACCGCTCCAGGTCCTATCGTCATCTGGAGGCTGACTCACACTGAGGACACCGTCATGATGACAGAGGATAGGACATGGAAGAGGAAGGAAAGATCGCGCGCTGTTTGTGGTCCGCTTATTAGGGTAATGCTTCGACATTCGCCTGGTGTTGATCGGAGAAACGACGGAAAACTACCGATCAGAGCACACGGCCGCTAGAATTCTTCTCCAGACGGCGACTAAATTGGACCTAGGTGACAAGCTAGTGCCGAAAATCCTGACACCGACAACACTAACTGACTCGAATCTAGGATCTCCCGATCAGAGGCACTATAGTATCATCAGTTAAAACGGGTGGCATCAGAGAACGGGAGGCGAGGGGGAAAGCGGTGGCACACCCTGACCCACCTCATCCGGTCTGATTGCGCTATGAGAGATTCTGAGCCATCTCAATTAATAATTTTCGGGGATTGTCTTAACGACTTCTTCGCTGTCCGGGTGACGCCGCGTAGTGGGCAAACTACGCGGCGTCACCCGGACAGCGAAGAAGAAGTCATCGCCTCGAGCCGTGGAAGCCTTCGCGTACACGGAATTGTCTTAATTGTAATAACAAGAGAAACGGCATTCGCTAAGCGCACACGACTAGTTACAGCCTGAATAAAGCCAGAGCGCCGGAGAGAGGCAGTTGCGTGAAGGGGGCGTGGCACACCGCGGGGGCGAGGGAAGGGCGGAGGCGGGGAAGGGCGGAGGCGAGGGGGAGAACGGGTGGCGAGGGGGAGGGCGGAGGCGAGGGGGAGGGCGGGTGGCGAGGGGGAGAGCGGTGGTGAGGGGTAGGGCGGGAGCGAGGGGGAGGGGGAGGGCGGGGGCGAGGGGGAGAACGGGTGGCGAGGGGGAAAGCGGTGGCGACGGGGAGGGCGGTAGCGAGGGCGAGTGGCGAGGGCGTGAGCGAGGGGGAGGGGGAGGGCGGGGACGAGGCGAAGTGCGGGATGGCGGGGGGGGCAGGGGGGAGGAACGGCGTCGGGCGAGGAGCAGAAGGGCGCCGACTCATTAGCACCTCGCCCATCTGCCCAGCGCCGCCGCCCTCCGCCCCGACGCTCAGCCTGTTTGCTCAGGGCGGGCGCCGCGCCGCCCCAGATAAGGGCTACCCTCTCCGCCCAGCCCCGCCCCACTCCGCCCTCGCCGTTTCCCAACGCATCCGCCCGCGCGGGGCGATGGCTGGAGTGGCGGGCGCCGCTGCCTACGAGACGCAGGGCTCCGTGGCTTCTTTGGCGTAAAGGCCGCTCCACGATATCCCGCGAACGGACACAGCAATGCGAGGGCGGGAACGGGAGCGCGAGATACGAGCGCTTCACGGTAAACGTCAACGTGAAGAGGAACAGCGCTATGAATCTGTAGCGACAAAAAAGAAAACTTCAAGAAACAATTGCCCACACCAATGCACTTCTAGCTACACTACTCTGTTCATTCTTTGCTTCACCACCTGTCTGTTTGCGATATGAGAAAATAATACTTTAACGAAAGAATAATAATTAGAAAAAGATTATAAGAATGAATGAAAGCAAACACTACTACGAACTTATGAAAAATCCAGCTAAAATGTGATCAATAAACGAACAACTCCAATGTGATTTTTAACGAAAAATATAAAAAAATATTTATGGAAGAATTTTAATTATAAATACTAACATGAATAAAAAATGTTAACTGAAATTACAAGAAAGTGCTAAAACCACTTAACAAACAACTCAATGTCTAACAAAAGCCCCATCAAATTCTAACATCGCAAATCCACGCTCTAACTTCACTATCGCACTACACTCTCAATTCCGCTCCAGACCACTGCCGTGCGTCAGTCGCGCGCTCGATCAGCTGAAAAACGTCGCCCCCATTCGCTGTACTTTCATTGGTCCAGGGGTTTCCCGACGCCGGGCCAAGATAAATCTTCACCCTCCTTCCCGTTCCGGTTTCCGACAAGCTTCGCGTTCCCGTCGTGTTGTGAACGCCCGGCAGAGATGTCCACCAATCAACTTGCTTTAAATTTCTTTTCGCGTTGCCGTTCCCGTTCAAGGGGTTAAGACGCTAAGGCGGCCGTAAGGCTTGCTCAGGGGCTGAACTAGAGATGCACTCGGCACATTAACAAAGCTCGGGAGCCGTATAAGATTTTTAATA
This sequence comes from Teleogryllus oceanicus, assembly GCA_964035755.1. Lineage (NCBI taxonomy): Eukaryota > Metazoa > Arthropoda > Insecta > Orthoptera > Gryllidae > Teleogryllus > Teleogryllus oceanicus. Next base: position 54,228,626 of record CAXIVR010000014.1, read on the forward strand.
GGGACACTTCTCTGGTTCATTTACAATGATGAAAAGCTTCTTATTGGTTCAAAATATGACGTTAAATATTTCTGTTCTCGAATGCTATAAATAAATTTATCCTGTTTGTTGTACGGATTTAACGAAAGAAAACAAGCTTAAAAAATAACTTACTTTTCTAAGATATTGTCAGGATACGTAAGTACATATTCTTAAAAGAAAAGGTTGTGTAGAGCATTACGAGGGTTGTGTTATCAATAGAGTGTGTATTAAAAAAGTTCAAGCGTTTTCTTGAACTTGAACTTTCTTCTTCCTGCCTCCTCTCCTTTCCTACCTTGTGCACTTCACATAAGAATAAATAATAACCAGTGTTGTTTATATAATATTGTCATTTCATATTATGTGTCACATGTCATTTGATGTACCACATTATCGCTTCATCGTAAAAGAAATCATCGTAAATTTATTCGCTAACGAGTTACGAAATAACCAAACCCACCTCAAAACTCTCCTGTTGTACTAACGGAATGAGAGCTCAAAAAATGTCTCCAAATAGACATATTTCCCTATAGACCTCTCCTCCGATTGTATTTTAAGATAGAAAAATGTACTTCAATGTAATTTTTATAATCTTATAATTCTGTTTCGTGTATTTTTAGTGCTTATATAATGGTGTTTTCAAAATTACATTATCGAATTTAGATCTCACAAAAAATTGAAGTTATCTACGCCTGAGAACCCAATTTTTTTCTGTGCAAAAAGGCTCTGATGGGTGAAATCTTGCTAATAGATTCGTTGGAGCAATTACGAAAAAAATTAGACACAAGAAAATGTTCAACATGGGTAGAGATACAGAGCCGAAAATCAGCATTGAAGTTCACTATACAATACGCGAGGAAAATAAATCTTCTCACAGCAAGCAATAGATTGAACACCACACCTCCCAGTGAACCAATTTCACATACTGTAAAACGCATATTAGCCGCACTAGATCCAAAAAAACATGGCGGCTTAAAGTATTTCCTGACGGAATAGACAACCTATGAAACTTTAATTCCAATAAACTCTCTCATTTTGGTTTGCTTTGCTGTCACCCGCTCCTGTCGGGGAAATGCCCAATACAATGGAACAGGACATTCAACTGATCTACCTTCTGACCGTAATCTGAAATGAAAATAAACTCGAAAATATCTGAAGCAATATCACAACCAAAAATTAGTAATTACAAGATATATGTATCTCCCAAACATCAACCCATCACCAAGAAAACCTACCCTCTCTCAGGGAACTTATATGCCAATCTTATAATTCTTAATAAACCATCTGGGGTCAATGAGGTATCTACCACAATAGTATTAAATGTAATTTTAATATGATTACATATAGCCAGACACGTGTTTCGGGAACACTCTTCCCATCCTCAGTGGTTCTACAATTTTAAGTACATAAACAAATTACACATGTATTAACGCCAACAAAATCATATATAAACTAGTGAACAATAAAATAATATTAAAATCACATATCACTAGTTTATATACAGAAATACATATACAGAAAATTCTAAAAAAAATTTAAATTGGTCGACGTGAAAAAAATGGTCATTACTATTTTTTCTATGTGAATTAAGCTTGAAGTTTTACGATATATTCCAACAATAATTATATGAGTAGATTCAGATTATGTTCCTGACTCTCGGATTGTGAAAATAAAATTAAAATTATTTACGTGACTGCACTCACCATATTTTAATTTCTCGCCATTACTTCCTAAAAATAGAGTATTTTAATCTTCTTCTTCTCCTTTTATGTAGGTTGTACACCTGTTTCTCTTCACGATTCATCCTGGGGATTCTCTAGATGTTGACTCCAGATCTCGCCACCTTTTCTGCGGCCTTCCAGAGTTTCTCCTTCCTAATGGTGTCATATCCCTGTCTATCTTCACCAGTCGCTCATTCGTATGATATGGTTATTCCATTATTTTTTTCTTCTTTTCAAAAATTTGGTTACATAAGTCATTTTACCACATTTTCTTACATCCTGATTTCTTACCCTGTCACTCCTGGTCTTTCCTACTATCGATCGTAGTGTGTTCATTTCTACTGATCCGTATAGCTGTTTTGTTTTCTTCGTATAAGCTCGGGTTTCAGCTCCATATGTCAAAACTGGTCTTACCATTGTCTTGTATATTTTAACTGTATCTTCTATGCTAAGGTATTTATTTTTTCCAAGTTACATCTCTTAATTATCCTAATACGCGAACACCTATCATGGCCTGCTCCCTCGTTACTTTGCATGTGTGGCAGTCACTGCAGATTATGTTCACTCCCAGGTATTGGAACATCATCACTGGCTTAATTGTTTTCCCTTCTATTTCCAACTTACATCTTACAGGTTCCTTAGATATTACCATCGATTTGGTTTTCTTTGTTGAAACTATCATATTAATTAATTTTTCCTGTCGTTATTAATTTATACATTAGTCTCTGCAGATTGTCGTCAGAGTCTGTTATAAGCACTGCATCATCTGCAAAGCAGACAATTATATCTGGTTATTACCCATCGTATAGCCTTCCATTGTTTTTACGCTGTCAATTAGTTTATCCATGATCAATTTGAATATTACTGGATTTAAAAATTCGCTCTGGCGTATTCCACCTGCGCCTTCTATTTCATCTGTAGTTTTGTCTCCTAATTTTACTTTAGTTTTGACGCCTGTATATATAGCTTCAATGGTTACTGTCAATTTTTTAGGTAGTAGTTTGTTCCTTAAAATTGTGATTACTTTCAACTGCTCATTTAATATCTTGCCTGTATACTTCACATCTCGTTGTCATCCGTATTTAGGTTTGAATTTTCTTGGATTTGTCCTTGGTCATTTTAGGTTAGAGCTTTCTTGGATTTTTTCCTTAGTATTTTAATTGTGCGCCGGGAAAAAGTCGAATTTTTGACAGAAAATCTCTTATTTTTATGTAATGAATTCATATCAGATTAAATTTTCGATGCATGTGCATTGTATTTATGAATTCTTGCCGTAGATGATTCTTGTAAGTCACCTACTATTGATGAATCTCAAACGTTTCTGAATATCCAAGCTTTCCTCATCGATTTGAGGAACGGCCTTCCCACGTGGCTGAAAGTTCTATTTGGATGCGGTGACTCCACCGCTCGCGCTCCCCTTGTTGGGAAGTCGGCCCAGGACCGCACGTGGGACCACGGCGCAGCCGAAATGTATTTGGGAGGTCCCACGCGACATTCGCTCTTCCAGCATTGAAATAGCCACTGGCGTTTTTCGTGCTGTGAAAGCTCTTGAAAGGCGCGAACCCAACGCCAGTGGCGTAGCGTGGGTGCGAGCCGGCCGGAGCGGAGGAAAATTTCGCCGCCCCCTTTTTTTTTATGTAGAGTCGACTCTGATTTTAGTGAACTCGGATATAATGAACCCTCGGTTATAGTGAACTGGTCCCATTTCAAGCAAAATAATATTTTGCTTAGTTGGTTAGAGTGAACCTGAATTTAATAAATTGGTTATAATGAACCTGAACCTCGGCTATAGTGAACGTACGAAGTAAATCCTGGAAATTACTTGGATTTCATATGTTATTAGGCGGTTAAGAGGTCCTTCGGAGAGTTGAACGGTGTTCCAACAATGCAAGAGATATTGAATGGTGTCAAGTCTATATTACGATACTTAGAGACAGAGGTCGATGCAGAATCAATTATGGAGAGAGCACAAACTCTGGAGAAGGATCTAGAGAAATTTCTAATGAAAAATCTACGAAGCAAACAATTGAAAATAATAAACATTTTTAAGTACAAGTAAAGATATTGAAATTTTAAGACCGTGCTGTTAATGAAATTTGCTGTATCTCTGTATTAATAAAATCAATTATTGTGGAGAAATTTCATTTAATTTTGACATCATCGAATATAGTGAACCAAACACATTAGTCCCCAGAAGTTCACTATAAGCAGAGTCTACGGCATTTCAATTAGCTCTAAAATATAAACTAATTCTAAAGAACTTTTCGGCAAAAATAATCATCATTATTGTGTGTCACATCATTATTGTACAGGTTACAAATAAAAAACTCATGTTTATATGTTTGACAATACAATAACCACTATATATTTATTTACAGAAGTTCTCGAAGAATAAGTAATGAAAAATTCCTTGCTCATTTCAATAGGTCCAAATCGTAGCCGCTACAAAAATATGAAAGGAATTGGTTCAAATTTTTTACAAGATATTATTATTATTATTATTATTATTATTATTATTATTATTATTATTATTATTTATTGTGAAATTATGTATGTATATCCTCAACAAAAACAAAATTCATGGTCTTTGAAGGGATGGAACCGGTTTGATCCAAATTAGTTGTATACAATTCACCTATAGAACAAGTTTAAAATTTCAGTTTCTTGGGATACAAAAGTCATACAGAGGGGAAATAGATATACAAGGGAAAATTGAAAGACTAAATCGTATGAACGGAACAATCCTGAGAACCCTGAAAAAGAAAGTCAGAAAGGAAACATTGATTAAATTCTATAATGTAATAAGTATCCCAACTTGTTTATATGGAAGTGAAAATTGGACAATGACAAGAAAAGATAGCACAAGACTACAAAGTGCTGAAATGAGATTTCTGAGATCAGTCGCTGGTTATAAGCTGATGGACAAGAAAAGGAATTTAGAAATTCGTAAAGAACTTGATGTATGTAAACTTCAAGAGAAAGTCAACTGCTATCGAAATTCCTGGATGCAGCACATTGAAAGGATGCAAAACAATCGACTGCCGAAAATAATTCGAAAATACCGCCCACAAGGACGAAGAAATCCTGGCCGTCCGAAGAGGAGATGGGGTGACCAGACGGGAACGGAGGCGTAACAGGCAGTGCCAATATACCTGAAGGAGAAGAAGAAGAAATGAAATTTTGCCACCTCCTGAAAGTGCTGTCCGGGGAGGGCCGCCCCAACCATCCCCCTGCACTACGCCACTGCCCAGAGTGTTTCAAGAACGAAAAGTGTTTGTAATGGACTTTTCAAAAATCTAATTCTACTCCTGGAATTTACTAAACATTGTTAATTCATGACGATCTTTCTTTGTGTTTTCTATTTGTTGATTACGTTCGAGTAGTATTCGTAGGTATTTACGACGATCTTACCATATTTTACCGGTACCTTTTGAGAGTTCACAGAAATAGCTACTACTATATAATAGTAGTTATACCCCCTGCTCATCAAAATCGTCCTTGAAATAAGTGCACTTTTGCTGCTGTGTGTGAGTCTCGCTATGCTCTCCTTGATAGCTTTTTGGAATACTGTGCATTCTCGCCTTGACAGCGGTTTTACCATGGTTGACGAAATAAACCTCACAAAGGTTTATTTCCGATTCCGAAAAAATGATAATCAAACGGAGTCAAGTTGGTAGAATTCGAGAAGCATCCCTAAGCTGTCTTTGTAGAGTGACTCCAGACTTTTTTAACTCACATTGGGATGGACTTTCTTGTGCTGCTCCAGCACATTATTTGCTCACTTTTCTGGACGTTGCTTTTGAATGGCGTCACACAGTCCGCTTAAGGCGTCCTCATTTGCGATGCTTTCACTGGAAATTGCCGATTCGAGCACGTAAATGAATCTATGTAGAAAACCTGTGGTCGAAGGCGTCCACAGCGTCCTCAGCGCCGATAGGAATTCCTTCTGCAAGACTCCGTGAGCTTACACTGCGTTCATCGTAGTTTCGTTTCTGCTTCTTGATCACATTCTTTACAAAGAAACCAGGCGTTCCAATCAGCAAACCATGCAGTGGCGATAGTGTAACGGTTAGCGTATCGGGCTGTTATACTCAAGTTTGCGGGTTCAAACCCGATCGAAGCCGTGGCGAAAAAATTCTTCCTACGCCTTTCTTCGGAGGGGAAGTAAAGCCGGCTGTCCCATATTAGTAGATTTACTGCATGTAAAAGATTCTCAAGCCTCTGAGCTAAATTCAAATTTCCTGTTTCGTCGTCCAAGTAATAATTTCATTCTCCCTTAGTAGGAGAAAGGGGCGTAACGAAATTTGCGTGGTCAGGCGGAAGAGCAGGCCTCATGGCCTGAGTCTCGCCACGTAAAATAAGGCATTCATTCATTCATTCATTCATTCATTCATTCCAACCCTCTTCAAGGTACAGGAGTATGTCCTTCTACTAAACACGTATTATTCAGTTCAAGGGTACACTAAACAAATATTTCACAGAGACATAGTCATTTTACTTCTATTACCTGTAACGAAAATCATATGCCAGCCGCACAGCGATTGCAAAAAATTACCTCATGGAAGAAAAGTATTACTAATTTCATACTCAGCACATGAAAAATCATGGCCAGTTGATTCAGCTTTCCAATCTCCTGAGCCTCTCCCACCTGCATTGACGAAGAGAAAGATAACGAAATTAGAAGCAGAGATGAAAGAAAGAAGAAGCGAAAATCAGAGAACAATGAAGGGAAAACAAATGAATCCGTAGCCCTCAAAACGGAATAACATTGAGGTAGAAAACGCAAAGGGCTCGTACACTTCCAAGGGCATACACATTCTACTTGATACGGATTTTGTTTCCTTTTGAGCATGTCCCTTCGAATACAAATTACCAGCAATGGTGTCTCAGGGCATCAAATGTTGTCGTTGCATGGTCCCTGATCAGGATATTCTGGGTTTCGAGTCCCGACAGTGGCCGGATTTTTTACAGTAGCTACATACAGGGTCGAATACAGCCGCTGTCTGAAGGATAATTCTAGCGGCCAGCTGCTCTGATAGATAGTTTTCTGGGGTTACTACAATCAGGCGAATGCCGGAGCAGTACCCTAACAAACAGGCACGGACCGCGCGCGATCATTCCTTCCTCTTCCTTGTCCTATCCTCGCCCTTTATACACACACTCACAGGCACTACACAACCACACAAGTCGGGAGACCAGTCGGGGTGCTTTCAGCTTGTCCCGCTTGGGGCGATGTCACGCTGTTGGAAGGTACATGGTTAGGAAAATGCCCGCTATCCGACGGGTAGGTCAGCGCCGGATCTCGCCTTTCAGCAGGATCAGATAAAACACGTACTACACTTACGGGACTAATGATTTAAGCAGTTGACACGCACGGAATCAGCAATCAATCAGTCAAATCCAATACAAATTTGGGGATTTCCGCAAATGCTCTTTCGGTTTTCCCATTCCCATTGGCAGAGAACCTGGAGCACGCGCCGCTTGTAGTTCGCACGTGGCTAGTGGCTGTTTGCGTGCTGGGGCTGCGAATGTCGCGGGGGGCGGCCCGGGGGAGAGTCGCGATGGGCGGTTATTAAAGAATAATCGATTAATATCTAATCGATGATTATTTTTCTTAATATATATCGATTAATCGTTCCGAAATAATCGATAAATCTTATATAATCCATTTTTTCACGTGTTTTAAATAATGTAAAATTTATAAAATCGTTAATTTTTAATTTGTAAATTAATGAATCGAGTAGTATTAAAAAATAATTTTCACTTGTTAAATTTATTTATAAATTTGTTTAAGTCAAATTTAGTTGTTATTTTAATGAAATCAGAGAAAAAATGTTCATCAACTAAAATAGCTTTAACGTTTTTCAATTAAATACAGAAGAAAGTAATTCATACTGTTTTTGCACAAATAAAATGCAACAACTCAATCAAACAGATCTCAATTCTTATATTTTCTTCTAATAAACGACAAAATCAATAAAGTTATATTTTACAAAAACATTTTGTATTACAAATCTCAATTACAGATCATTAAATGAACAATATCGAATAGAGAGACGAGAAATTCCATTGCTTAAGTTTAAAAGTAGAGATGTACTTTCACGTTTTGTTCGTCATGAAAATTAATATTTGAATTAAAATAATCGTGCCAAAAATCGGAAAAATTAATCAATGTGTACTTTAATCGATGTAAAAATAATCGATTTAAATTTTTCGATTAATCGTATAGATAATCGATTGTTGTACTAACCGCGATTAAATCGTCCATCCCTAGTGTCGAGTGGAGCGGTGCGATGCGGGGCAGAAGAATGCGAAACGGAGGGGTTTCGAGTCGAGTCGAGTCGAGCCATGCAGAGAGCGGGTTATATTATACGCGCACGTTTTCTTGAACTCCGGAATACCTACCTCCACTTCTTTGCCAACATTAGTTGAATCAAGAATAATAAATGATAAATTATATGAATCATAAATGATAGCAACGAGAATTGCAAACAAAATCTGAGAACCAGAAATGTTCGCTCCCATGTAATATAAACTATCCTGCATCAAAAAACGAACTATAAATTTAATATAAAATTCCTTGTTAAAATAACCAAACTCCCCACTCCTCGCCCAACGAGCGAAGTGTTGAAAAAATTGTAATAAATATTGATAAAATATAAATGTATTCCTAAAAAACCAAAGGACCTATCAAGAATTACCAAAATAATATTATTATTATTATTATTATTATTATTATTATTATTATTATTATTTAAAAAAAAATAATAAAATAATAATAATAATAATAATAATAATAATAATATTAATAATAACAATAACAACAACAATCCCCTAATTCACGACAAAAGATGTTATGAGTCGGTTGAATATAAAATATAATCTGGGTTGCAACCAGCTTCGTAAGGATCGGATCTAGAGGCTGTCGGTATCTCTACAATACTTGCGCAAAATGCAGGCTGTTCGAAATAAATCAAAATATTGCACTTCCCAGTCTTTTGATTGACCTGGGAGTTGAGACTAGTTCATACACACATTTTGCGAAACAAATCCCAGAGCGCCGATAACTGTCCGGACAACCTGTTTTCACGCTCCACATTTGGCTGATCTCGATTTCCAAACTCCTATATTAAGACGTTCCTCTGGCTTTTTCGTTACGACGTTCTTACGGCACAGCAAAGTCTGAAAGTATTTTTCCCCAAACAATATCTAGTTTGATATCCACTATTGTGCGATCAGTTTGGATTTTTTGGTCGTACAGTAAAGTACACAATCCAACAGACGTCACCAGTTTTGGTGAGTGTTCGTACCACTTGGGTCATGTGTATGGATCTTCGACGGCGGTACCGATCTGTCAGTAGAGGTAACTACACACACTGTCGTGTATTTTCAAGTATTCAGTCTTTGCTAGAATTGGTCGATATGATCAATTGTTTCTATTTGTTCCTATCAAATGTTTCATTTGGTAAATTTTGAGAACCGCTTTATAATCATATCGTGTTCTCAACGCCTGATCTCGGGCAGCTATTATACCTGCTTCCGATACTGCCTTCATTCTTCCCTTTTGAAACCGGATAAAAGATAGATATTTATTGATCTGCACTTTGTCTATTCTTTTTATTGTTCATGGAGTAATTTGCCTCTTCACGATTTCAGTGTTTCTGCTATTCTGCGTGTCTTGCATAGTCTTGCTCCTTGCTACACATACAATGTCTCTGTTTCCCATTCTTCGGTCAGTTGTAATGACCAGCCTCATCAGTGTCTGATCACAAAGTTTCCCATCCCAACTATTTCATTGAGTCAGGAGGCTTCAATTTGTCTCAAGCCTCTTCCTCCTTCCTTACGTGACACATAAAAACTATTTTCATCTGAATACTTCTTGTTTCTACTATTTACTTTCCACTGTGTCTTAGTAACCTGGTATTTCTCGACTTCGTACTAGCTTTGCAAAACTCTATAAGTCTAAGATGAAACAGATAGATCTCCAGGGGATTCAAAATCCAATCGTGTGGTTCGCTGTCAAAGGCCTTCTGGTAGTGAATCCAAGCAATGCTTAAATTACGTTTTCGTTTCCTTACATCATTCAAGATGACTTCATTTAATAGCCAGGTTTCCTAACAGCCACAGGAACCTTTACAACATTCATTTTGTTCAATTCGCAACAGATCGTTCTTCTCTAGGTGTCTGTATATTTGGTTAACTATGACTGCAGTTATGACTTTGTACATTACCGGCCTACGGGAGCCAAGCTCGGACAACTGTACGACAATTGATTGGACTATAGTTCTTCGCCAAAGAACTATCTCTCGCATTGGGTAGCAAATACCTGGTGCCGCGTGTGAGTCTATCCGAGAGTTACATTGAGATTTCTAAAATTTTATTTACAGCCTTTCCTAGATGACAATGTAATGCTATTAATTTCTTAATCCAATAGTACTGGATCTTATCAGTTTAGGGGTATTTCCAGTTTCCCATTTTCTTGATTGTTACGAAGAGGTCCTCTTCCGAGAATTCGTGAACTTGTTCCACTGTTTCCTCAACATCAATTTCAGATTGAAGCCAAGATGCACCTTTGTTAAAGGATCTGCTTTCTTCCCACATTCCTGCCGAAAATATTTCCACGTCATCTTTTGAAGAAGGAGCCATTCGGTTTTTGAGTGAAATTGCGGTAAAATCTCTTCGCGTCTGTTTCGAACAACCGATTCTATACACGGAAATCGACTCTACGTTTGTATCGTCTAAAGCGTTGAGCCCATGCCTGGATTTTCTCTTTTAGCTTCTCAGCTACCAATAGACTAGTTGTGTCATTTTGAATTAGATATTTTTGTTTAACTTAGAGTTAAACTTAGAGAACTTTAGAGGTGTGCATTGATTTAAAAGATGCCTCGGCTGAGAGTGATATTTCACGTCTAGTGTCGGGTATCTGTTTCATAATTATTTTTGGCCATGGAACTGTTTACTTTGTTTTGCTGTCGGCTGTCAGTGGTCTTGGCTGGCCTCAAAATTATCTGAGGTACCAGACATCCAGTTGCATACATGATGAGGTTGATTTCAGTAATATCTAGTTCTCTATCTGGGGTCTGTACTTCGTCATCTAAGACAGAATTCGTGATCTCTATCACTGTGCTAGCTTTACCATTTTCGTATATTCTTCCCAACGGTGTACGAGACCTGACTGGATACAGATGAACTCTATTTTTCGCGTCGAAGGAGATTTCGTATCATGGTCCTTATCGTGTGATTCATAGCCAGATGAATTTTCACCACTGTCGGACGTTTTACTAGAAAGAGATGGGCCCTCAACAGGTCCATCGTCTTCAGAGATTAGATAGTTCTAAATATTCGTCATGCGATTAGATCGAAGAGCATACTCCGCCATTCCTTGAATGCCAGCAAGTTGTTCTCCTGTGAATTTTTCACTGCTGAGTAAATAGCGTCGTTGACTGGCAAGCTTATTCGAAACTGTGGTAGGTCTCGTATCAGGATTCCACTCCCTCCATATCTAGTAAATTTCAATTTCTCAGCCCTCGTTTTTTGCTTTAGCATTGTAATAGCCACCACATCACCTCCTTTAATTCATCTCGTGTCCTTCCCTGACGATGCCATCGGGCTACTGCTGACTCTGGGTCCATGCGACTAACATCCGTGGAATGGGCAGATGTCGACAAAGTGACTTTAGCTCGATGAGCGACATGAATGAAAGGACGTGATGTGTTTTTACAAAACAAAAGCAAAAAATGGGGGTGAGCAATAAAAGTGTTCAAGATATGGAGACAGTGGAACCCTGATAAGAGACCTAACCTAGATTCAAAGAAGCTTCGTACTCAACGACGATAATAGCATTGTGAGCAGGTATGGGACATTGGTAGAACAAGGCACGTTAAGATGCACTACATTTCTTGTTCTATATTATTATTATTATTATTATTATTATTATTATTATTATTATTATTATTATTATTATTAAACTTCTTTATTATTCCTTTACTTCTCAAGAAATGTCTGAGAATTCCTTATCAAGGCACAACTTGTCTGTACAAAAACAAGGAGTTGCTACAATGAAGAGCTTCTTCATACAGGGTTCTAACATATTTCATGTAGTCCTTCATTAATGATGGTTTTAGTGATGTCTTTACTTCCTTGGCCCTACATCCATCTCATTTAAGACCAAAAAACTTTCTGACGATGCTTGCCGTACCCGCTAGGCTGTCGTCTGTAGGAACTGCGACATCAATAATCATAGCTGTTCTCCCAATTTTATCAAATAAAATCTGGTCTGTTTACTTCAACGGTCCTGTCGATTAAAATTGCGATCTCCCGTAGCATTCGTGCTAGATTATTACTGATAACTTGCTCAGGCTTACAATTATAATACGGTTACTCTTGTTCTACTAATTTTTATTATTATTATTATTATTATTATTATTATTATTATTATTATTATTATTATTAGAAGGTGTATTTTAATGAAATGGCATTTTTTCTTTTCACTTTAAAATAATATCATTTAGTTTAGAAATTCATTTTATGCTATGAGAAAAGGAAATGACTCATTTTTATAGGTAATTATTTTGCATTTCTTGTCGATTTCAACTAATAAGTCAATTTTTACATTTTACGTCATTTTAATGCATTTTTTGATGATTTAAAAGATTTTAGCATCATTTTAATGGTGCTTGCTTCAAAGAATATTTACGAGATGTAACAAATGTTCTTCACAGAATTACTCAGTAGCCTATTTGCTCGCTCAGAAATGGCTTAGACAGCCGTTGTGTGTGTGTAATTGTTGTTACGTATATCAGCGCCATAACCAGTTCGGCCGATTTTGGGATAACTAAAGACAGAGATTTTCTGGCAAAGAACAGTCTAAAACAAAAGTTTGCAAGCTGAGTTCACTCGAACAAATGGAAGGAGTCTCTAATGCATCAGTGACGTATCCAACAGCTTGAGTTGTTCATCAGATCCTGATTTTGATCATATTTTTACGCCATTTTTATTTGGATATAAGGCTTTTTAAAGAATTTTAAGAGTACTTTATTCATCATTTTTTGGCGCAATTTTAGGTTATCTAAATCCGCTCTCTAATTATTATTATTATTATTATTATTATTATTATTATTATTATTATTATTATTATTATTATCCTACTTTTTCTCAGCTATTTTTGCTGGTAAAAATGGCCACCTTCCCCAGAGTTGTTTTGGGGACAGGTTCGGTCACAGAAGAATTTCATCTTATATATGGACTTGAGATAATTTTTTTCTAATGATATGGGCTGTTTGCAACAAAACTGCGCGCATATCAATAATCATAGCTGTTCTCGCTATTTTATCAAATAAAACAATGTCTGGTCTGTTTGCTTCAATGGTCGGTTATAATTGTGCTCTCCCACAGTATTCGTGCTAGATTATTACTGATAACTTGCTCATGCTTACATTTATAATACGGCTGCTCTTGTTCTACTAATTATTATTATTATTATTATTATTATTATGACTTATGCACTTCTCCCACGCGGGGGGGGGGGAAACATTCACCTGCCACAGATGTCATTGTGGCTAGGCTCACTCGTACGGCTCAGAGCAAGTAACGAACAAGATCTTCATTTATTTCCAGGACCTCTAACACTACATATCAGACACATCAGTGACAGTTATTCTGACAATGTGACAGGTGTCTAGAATGACTGCTTTTTGTACTGTTCCTAGTATATGCTTTATATTCAATTCTTGCAGATGTTTGATGAGAGATTTTGGTATTATTCCGGTTGTAGAAATAGTCAGGGGACGGATCTGAACCTTTTTTACTTTCCAAATCTTCTTTATCTCATCTGCTAACTCTTGGTATTTTGTGACTTTGTTCGTGTATGCGGAGTGGAGATTATGTGACAGTGGTACCGTAATATCGATGATGGTGACGTCCTTCTTGATATTATTTAGCACTATAATGTCTGGTCTATTTGCAGTGATGGTCTTATCTGTTCTAATCTCCCTATCTGAATACATCTTCATGGATTCATTTTCCAAGACGGCGGGAGGTTGGTACGGATAGTATGGTACGTTTTCCACACTAAGATGTTTTTTAACAGCCAGAGATTGGTGAACGATTTTTGCAAAGTTGTTATGTCGTCGCAGGTATACCGTTCCAGCAAGAATTTTACATGCCCCAGTTATGTGCTCAATTGTTTCCGTCTACGTTGAGCATAACCTGCATTTATCGTTCAGTGTTTCTTTTAATATATATTTTCTGTAGTTTCGTGTGCTAATGACTCTGTCTTGAATAGCCATCATGAATCCAGCTGTTTCTCCATACAAGTTACCTGCAGTTAACCAAAGATGCGAAAATACGCTGTCAACATTTGTATCCTCAAGCTGATAGGGATACGAACCGTGTAAAGATTTCTGCTTCCATGACAGTATTTTTTCTTCCATAGATTGCCAGGTATTTTCCAGATCTTGGTTTTGGTTTTGCAGTTTTAATGGTGTTATATTTACGTCTGCGGAGCACAATATCTGATACATGTGTTTATCCTGCTTAGAACGGAAGTATTCCCTTAGGTCGTGAATTTGCTTGCAGTGTCATTGAAGGACACTCGTGATACCCATTCCTCCCTTGCATGGAGGTAGCGTTACATTTTCAATTGCTGATTTGGGATGCATCATTCTGTGCTTGGTTATCTTAACTCTGATTTCTTCTTCTTCTTCTTCTTCTTCTTCTTCTTCTTCTTCTTCTTCTTCTTCTTCTTATTATTATTATTATTATTATTATTATTATTATTATTATTTATTGTTGTTGATGTAATATAATGTAATGTGTTCCAAGGAACTGGAAGAGGCCGGCCTTCCACTGTGCCGCACGCCTCAGAAGAAGAGCGCTGGAGCCGCGTGGCGGTCGGGGCCAGACGTGGGCTGCACGGCGCGGCGCGCGCCTCAGCCGAATTTGGTTCCGCGGGCGGCGGTGCCGGTGGGCGGCAGGTGACGTGGCCCCACCTGGAGGGCAAACACCCGGCCGGCGGTCCCGCTCCGCCCGCCGCACTCCCCAGCGCCCCATCACGCCCCGCCCCGCCCCGCTCCGCCTCCCCCGTTTCGTCCTGCCCTCTCCCGCCCGCCGCGCCCCGCCTCTCCACGCTCCTGCCCCCTCCCGCCCCATCCCCCCGCTGTGCCCCGCTCGCCCCCCGCCCCGCCCCCCCCGCCCCGCCCCGCCCCGCCCAGTTCCTCCCCCCCCCTTCCAGACACGCTTCGCCCCAACCCGCTCCGACCGGGAGCGGTAGCTCAGTGCATCAACTGATACCACTGCAGCGCCGGGGACCGCGAGGTCCTAGGTTCCCACTCCCCACGGCGGCAGGATTTTCGACACTAGCTTTGCAGCTAGGTCGAATTCAGTCGCTACCTGGAAGATAATTTTAGCGGCCGGCTGCTCTGATCGGTAGTTTTCCGTGGTTTCTCCGATCATCGCCAGGCGAATGCCGGAGCAGTACTCTACGAAACGGGCCACGGTACGCGCGCGATCTGTCCTTCCCCTTCCTTGCCCTATCCTCTCCCCTTACGCACACACACTTATACACTAACATGCACTACACTACCACATATTCCGGCAGACCGGTCGTGAGCTTAGAGCTTCTACCGGCTGGGGCGGTGCCCCGCTGGTGAGAGAGTCCTGGTTAGGGGGAAACCCCACTAGCCGACGGTAGGTCGGCGCCGGATCTCGCCATCCAGCGGGGGAAGATCACCGCATCTCCCGAGAAAAACATGCACTACACTAACGGGACTAATGGCCGAAGCAGTTGACGCGCCCGGAAACACGAAAAAACCATACCAAACCAAATCCAACCCGCTCCGCCTCACCCCGTTTCGTTCCGCCCTCTCCCGCCCCGCCGCACCCGACTCTTCAATCTCCGCCCCCTCCCCCCATTGACCCCGCTACGCCCCGCTCGGGGCCGCTCCGCCTCTCCCGGCCCCACTCCCCCGCCCCGCCGCACTCCGCCTAGCCCCGCCACGCTCCACCACACCTCGTTTCGTCCCGCCCTCTCCCGGCCCCACCACCCCGATCGCCCCATCATGCCCCGCCGCGCCACGTCCGCCTCGCCCCATCCCGAACGTCCCCGCTCTTCCCGCCCGCTTCTCCCCGCCCCGCCCCGCTCCTCCCCCTCCCCGCCCCGGCCCGCTCCGCCCCGCCCCGCCCTGCCCCTCACCGCACCGCACCGCACCGCACCGCACCGCTCCGCCCGCTCCGCCCTCCCCCCGCTCCGCCCGCTCCGCCCCGCCCGCCCGCCCCGCTCCTCCCGCCCCCCCTCCCCGCCCCCCGCTCCTCCCCGCCTGCCCTGCCCCGGCCCGCTCCTCCCGCCCGCCCGCTCCTCCCTCCCGCCCTGCCCGCTCCTCCCGCCCGGCCCGCTCCGCCCGCCCGCACCGCTCCCCCCGCCCCCCCCTCCTCCCGCCCTGCCCGCTCCTCCCGCCCGCCCGCTCCTCCCCGCCCGCCCCGCCCGCCCGGCCCGCTCCGCCCGCCCCGCCCCGCCCCCTCCTCCCGCCCCGCCCGCTCCTCCCGCCCGCCCTGCTCCTCCCCGCCCCGCCCCGCCCGCCCGGCCCGCTCCGCCCCGCCCCGCCCCCTCCTCCCCGCCCGCCCCGCTCCTCCCGCCCGCCCGCTCCTCCCGCCCGCCCGCCCCGGCCGCTCCGCCCCGGCCCGCTTCGCCCCGGCCCGCCGGCCCGCCCGGCCGCCCGGCCGCCCGGCTCGGCCGCCCGCCCCGCTCCACCTCATTCAGCCCTGCACTTAGTCCGAAGCCACCCGACTGCGGTCACTCGGCCAGCAGGTTGGGCCACAGGCATGCAAGTGGACGCGCGCCCTTACACGGGCTCACACTCGCTTAGAAACTTTCCCGCACGGGCGATCGCCAGCGTGGGTACCAACCAGCGTGGAAAAGCAATCAGATTTGCCCATTTCGTCCAGCCTTTTTCCAGGTCTATTTTTGAGATGAAGAAATTATTGATATCCGAGAGTTTCTTGACAGTTCATTGTAAATATCTTCACAAATCAAAACAGTCTCTTTCAAAAATATCAGAATTACCATATAACTTTATATCAATTGCAAGAAGAGTCCAGATTATGATTTCATTTGCACTATTTTACAATTACCTTTGAAAATGTACGCACTAGTAGGGTCGATATCCAACGAAATTTTTCGACTCGTCTAACTTGCTTCACAGAGGAATATTGTACAAATTGCTGTCATCCTAAACCAGTAAAGTCTTTATTACAAGCATTTTCTTATACATCAATTGGTTTCTTATCTGTGCTGCCAAAAATGAAAAATTGCTTCTGAAGTTTCTACTCCCTCATGATATGATATCCCCCCCCTTTGATATAATATCAAAGATATAAACCTCATAGATTGGATTTCAATATCACTATTCGATCAACGAACAAACGCAAACATCATTTGAAGAGTTTTTGAAGTGCGGCGGTGTTGAACTGCGAAGTATTTAGAAGTGTAACAATGCATCCTTTTTCCTTTTTCGATTGGAAACCTTTCTCAGTTAACACAACGCGCTTTCAGATTGCCAACATGAATTTAAGAAATCAAAATCTACGAAAACAGCCAGGTCTTTCTAAAGTTTTTGACGTCATTGATCATGACATTTTACTTTCAAAATTACCTTCATAAGGAATCCGTGCTATTGCCCTAGACTGGTTATGTTCGTATCTCAAACGGCGATCTCAAAGAGTAGAAATACCTTCCTGGCATGATGGAACATTATGTACACATCTTTCAGACTCTTTGCCAATTGCACCTGGAGTCCCTCAGGGATCGATTTTAAGCCCTATTCTCTTCCTACTATACGTAAACAATATGCCCTCGACGATTCAAAACGGAAGAACAGTTCTCTTTTCGGATGATACAAACATTCTTTGAAATAAAGAAACCGTAAATAGTACAATATCAGATGTTTCAAATTGGTTTCGAAATAACAAATTAATAGTAAATAAAAAGAAAACGGTTTTAAGGCAGTTGTTGATTTCAAATAAACAATTCTGTTCTCCACTGAAAATGAACGGTGTACCATTGATGTTAAGGCAAAAAAATTGTTGGGTCTCTCAATTCAGTCAAACACCAAATGGAACCACCATTTAAATGAATTGAACACAAAATTAAGTTCATTATGCTATGCGTTCAGAATTCTTACAAATTCAGTCAGCCTTCATACTGTTCGTTGTGCATATTTCGCGAATGTTCATTCCCACCTGAGATATGGCATAATATTCTGGGGAAATACATCTTATATCTCCCAGACTTTTAGATTACAAAAAATAATTGTACGAATAATAACCAAATCTCACCCACGTGATTCTTGTAAACCTCTTCTTGTAAACCCCCACCTCGATCAGGTTTCTTGCCCAGTTTCCCTGATCCTTTGAGCAAATGCTGAGATGGCCCCTTGTTTTGTTTCTGGACATAAATGTAACTTTATTATCTGTGCACGTCTTCTAGAATTCAGGCGTAAATATAGTTATTCAAATTATCGTTCTCCATGATGTCGCAGAAGTATTATTCCTTGACGAAGGACATGATGAGGGCCTGAATTACTTTTGCTGATTTACTTTTGAAAATATATTTTATTATATTGGAGCGAATACTTTGTTAAGAATCCTTGTAAAAAACTAATTTTCTTTCTGTATTCAAAATTCAAGTAGTACTCGTATATGGTTAGGATAGGGATCACAGAATTTGGAAAGTGTTGCACAGTTTTTAACTATTTTTGACATATAATAAAAAATAAATAAATAAAATAAATAAATAAATAAATAAATAAATAAATAAATAAATAAATAAATAAATAAATAAATAAATAAATAAATAAATAAATAAATAAATAAATAAATAAATAAATAAATAAATAAATAAATAAATAAATAAATAAATAAATAAATAAATAAATAAATAAATAAATAAATAAATAAATAAATAAATAAATAAATAAATAAATAAATAAATAAATAAATAAATAAATAAATAAATAAATAAATAAATAAATAAATAAATAAATAAATAAATAAATAAATAAATAAATAAATAAATAAATAAATAAATAAATAAATAAATAAATAAAGGTTTTGACAAAGTTTGATATCTTGGTCGCCTAATTAAACTGAAAAGAAATCCTATCTGCCCCTTATTACCTTCTATACAAATCGTACATTAACTAAAGATATTTTCAAATATAATTCCAAGAGAACACTCTTTCGTTTTACAAAATTAAATTAGGTATCTCTCATACTAATGTCTTTGCAACGTTCTTCTTGTGTTTTATAAGGAACTGATATCCCAAATACACCATAAAGTACATTAGCAACGTACGCCATGACACAGCAATAACAGCCTCAGGTGATTGCTCCAGTTATGTTTTTACCTTCAAACCTGGATATATTGAAAAAATCAAAACGTTAATCAACTTGAGCTACGAGTTAATCAACATTAATTAGCGCACATAATCTTCAACTTCCGTAGACAAACCTGCCCACCAGTAAAACTAATGATCAAACAGTACTTCAAGCCAAGCAAGTGGGATATCTAGGGCTACAACACGACCCGTAATTTGCTTTAAAATCCCGCATTATGAATGAGAAAACTGAAGCAAAACTTCGGTTCAATACACGACATTGGCTTCTAAATCGACTCTGATATCTATCACCATAATCCTATAAAATGATTCACTTTAAATCATAATACAACTAATTTGAACTCACTGGATACAGTTTTGGGGTTGTGAAATTACATCCAATATAAATATTTTTCTTTTTCAATCTAAATTTTGAGAATATCTATAAATGCTTTTTAACATTTAACATAAAAATTCATACAACTAACAGTTTTCTGTCCGTTAATTTCCAAAAATATTACTATAATGTATTTTTATTTTGTAATGTAATTCATATTGTTGTAAATTATTTTATGTAATGGAAATCCATGTAAAAAATAGTTTACTAGTACAGATTCTAAATATGCAACTAACCAAATAAATAATATTATTTTTCGTTTAGTTAACTACATATGCTCATTAATTCCATGAAAAATCGTTGATTATCTCTATCTTAATAGCATGCGTGCAATTAAAATTCCACCGTGAAATTAAAAGAACACACATATCAATCAGAATTCAGAAAAGGAGACAAATCGTTTCATTAATAAACTATAAAGCAGACGTAGCCAGGGTATTGCAGTAGGTCATGAAACATGAACAAAAATGTACGTCACAGATTACATACCTACAACAACTGCATATTCAAGACGAATGAATAAAACTAAATTGGGGAAGTAAAATTAATTACGAAACAACATAAAGTATTTAACGTGAATAAATGAAATGTTTTACGTGTAAAACATTTGGTCTTAGGATTACGAATGTAAAAAATGTAAACGTCCGTTGTGGTTACCAGTTCTAAAAAGTTCTCTATAGCAAAACTATGTCTGAATTGACTCCTCCCTCAATATTTATACGTGTTGTATTTTCTCTCATACCTGTCTTTACTTTTCGTGGGAAGTAATGTTTTTGTGACTTTGTCAGCTTCGTCTAATATTTTTTATCCGCAATATTTTCAGTACCTTCGATTTGAAAATATTTCGTGGAAACAAAAACAATGCAAGGCCCATTAAAATATATATTTTTCAGAAGCAATATTATGAATTGAAATGGCCATAAAATGGATTGTAAATATGTGCTTGACTTTCTGAAAATTTAAATTATTCTTAAATGGAAACGAAAAAAATATTGATTGTAACGTCGCTCCTATCGCCTCTCGTTTTCTTGAACATACCACTCATGCATTTATCCTCCTCTTTATACACTCCTTTCGTTAATATAATAATTTCTTATAATATAAAATTAATTTTATATTTAGCATTGTTAACTGTCACAAGAGAATGGTTTACTGAGATATTTAAGATTTTAATTTTGGAAAATGTTGAAATGTTTAATTCGCAGTTTTCACTGAGTTCAACAAAAGGCATGTCAGGTTTAACGACAGAAAAGAAACATTTTCAAATATATGAGAGATGAAAACGTCTAAATTAAGGTAGATTAATATATCAATAATCTGTCACATTACTTGTCAGATAATAGAATGCTTACGTAAATGAAAGATTAATTTAAAACTTTGACACTTGATATTATTAACAATTCTAAATCATCAGGAAATTGTTATTTCAAGGAACACATTGAAGTAGATCAACTCCAAACAAGATAGTGTGATAACAGGTGCAGTAAATGCAGATAACAGATTCGTCAGATAAGAAAGAATACGTGACAGTGACCACTCTCAAATGTAGCAAATCATAATGACTGTAATAAGCTGTTCCCTTTAAAAAATATTGATTTTTTTAGCCGATTACATTTTTAATAAGTAAAATAATCTTTTTCGCGATATTGTTTTGCTAGAAATGCACTTTCTACCAAGTATTTCTTTGTAATTATAGATTTTCTTCACAGTCCTCGATATGAAAAAGAACGCAATTTTGAGACGAACAGTATCTGCTGTTTCAACTTCATATTGTGCATTATGTCTTAGAATCGTTTTAATTGGT
Source organism: Teleogryllus oceanicus (assembly GCA_964035755.1). NCBI lineage: Eukaryota > Metazoa > Arthropoda > Insecta > Orthoptera > Gryllidae > Teleogryllus > Teleogryllus oceanicus. Next base: position 54,249,935 of record CAXIVR010000014.1, read on the forward strand.
TCCTAATCCAATTAATTGCTCCCTTACACAAAGGCATATGCCTCTCGTGGGTGGATGAAAACACAGAGTAATGTGTATGTATACTTCATGGTTGTTATTTTAGTAAAGTTAGAATTTTTTCGTTAGCAACCTTTCATTATATTTAAAGTAAGTTAGTGGGTATACAACGACAGGTACTTTCTCGCGTTGTTTGAAACTGTAACTTAATAATATAAAACTACGCGTTGTTTGAAACTGTAACTTAACAATAAAAAACTGGAAGCTGCAACAGTGTTTCCAACCAAATTGTTTGCTCACGCTAGGATTCGAACTCGAGTACTGTACTGTTTCTTGTGTGCTCGTCCGCGAGCTGCCAGCGAGCTCTCGTGCGGTTTTGTCAGTGTGGATTATGTTGTAGTAAATGCAGTTTGGACGAGGGTTAGCAACCGAGATGAAGTAGCAGCCGAGATCCAGTAGACGACCCTTTCAGTGAGACAATCGATAGTGATGGGCGCGGCTGCTGCGTAATTTGGAGGTCAGGAAATGAGGCTGGCTGGGCTCTCGTTGAGGGCGTTGGCTGCCTGTGCAGTGACTGTATCGAACGCTTCATGGGAAAATTGCCCTTGATGCCGTAGGAAATCTAACCAGTGAGTTAATTTGAAGAATAGGTGACTGATGGTTCATCGTGCATTAATTAAAGCAGAAAAGTGCACTTTCACTGTATTGCGTTAAATATAATTTGAACATCATCAAATCAGTGAACATGATGGGTGGCCCATGTGAATTGATTCATTGAAATATTTCAAGAACGAAATGCGAAGACACAATATTTTACATAAAATGTAATTTTTAGGAGCGAAATACACTCATTCTTCTGATTTTTTAAAATTACAGTAATCTTGCAACGGAAATCGCCCGTTTTTCTATAGAAAAACTCATATTGCCGGCCCCTGTTCACAAAACAGTAGATAATTCGTGTTTTTATAAGTAGTAAATTACTTTCTCTCGCAGGATGCCTAGTCAGAATCCAGGTTTTGTGGGTCCTTGGCACCAAAAAAAATCAATTGACGGTAAAACGTCTGACTGTATAATTTACACCTAAAACATCCAGATGATTTTCTTCAAATTTGACATTCTCCGATCGATCTGAACAGACCCAAGGACCTGCGTGTTTGAAATCAATTTTTGGATTTAACATTAAGCCGCAACACAATTTTCAATCTTTTCTCAAAATTATTCCAAATTTTTTATTAAACGTTGTCCTCAGATAGCGTAATGGACGCCTGAAAGAATCGCAGATGTTTTTTTTGTGTTGAAATTACTTAATTTTCGAAAATTGCAAAAGTTCAAAAACGTCTTTCAAATTTTTTTCAATGATATCTGTTGTTCAAAGACGGGTCTTAAATTAAGGTCGTTGACAAAGTTTAAATAATTTTTGGCGAGAAATACAGGCAATTTTTAAACGATTATTTTCTAAAAACGGCTCAATTTTTTCTTGTGTATATTTTCTCACCCGTGAAAAACAACAGGTGCTTGTCCAATAATCGGCGAACTTTGTTTTTTCCAAAATTACTAAGAATCTGAGAGAAATAGGGAAAATCTGTTCTAACCAAGGGCTGCCGTCATAATAGCTGTCAGTGCGATTTAAAATAGAGTTAATGATTACGTAATATTAAAAGTAATATTTCTTTTCGAGATTTGACTAGCAGCCTCCAATCTCTTCCACCTTTCCTTATAATAACACTAGAAATACATATTTTATATTCACTATTTAATCTCCACTATGTCCTGTTAGTCGATCCCCCTCCTTTCACTAGAACCTCTTCTAGAAACACCGCCTGACAATGCGAGATTATTCTGTGAACTTCACGACGTATCGCAACGTTCCTATCATTAGATTGCAACTTCATAATCAGTGTGATCAAATAGCTGAAAAGTGAATCTCATATAAACGTACATGAAATAAAAGTTTAAACAAAATTATTTTCAATAGTAAATTGTAATTAAAATGATCATTATAATTAAATTAATTAAGAAAATTATAATTAAAATTAAAATAGAAGCCGGCAACAACCGCGATCGTATCCATCGAGATAAATCTTATAAATATTAGAAATTAGAATGATCACCAGACCATGAATGAAAGGCTCAAATTAATGAATATTCTAAATAAAATCACCTGAATATTACTTTGCTCTTCGAGCAAATGGTTGCGAAAAATCGTGTTCTTCCTCTCAATATTTATAACGCTTACGTAACATGATTTTGCATTGCAACTAGTATAGATAAAAATTTTCGCTTCTAATGTTCCACGATTTGTAACATTAAGTTAATTAATATAAGCAGTGAGAAGGGATCTTCAGAATATCCAACTGCCTCTGCTCCTCAAATTAATTTTACAGACAGACGCCGCCTCAAACGAAGCACTGGAAATTCGTATATACCATTTAAAACGCTTTTCCAATTGATGCAAAAAATTCTCACAATTTTGAAAAATCTAAAATGACTTTCTTTGAAAATTTGTTTTTGATGAACACATTTCACTAAGAAATCTCGAGGTGCTACAGAATGGCACAGACGTTCCCGTGGTAAAATTGTCTAATTTCCTTTTTGTGGACTAGTATTGTACGGTATTGTCCCTCCTTGCCTGCTGTCATCTATCGCCAACCGAATTACATTTTTTTAAACGATCTCTTTTCCGTTCCAAGTAGTAGAACCCAAATATTAATTTAAGAATATTAAAGAATGCTAAAATCTCATCCTAAATAGCAATTTTCAATAAAAAAATTTGGAGTAGTTTTTAAGAAAATGGCGTTAAGCCTAACTTTAAATGCGAAATTTGAAGCTCTTTTTCACAGAAATCTATCGAGTTTTCCAAAAACTTCATTTTAAGTCATTTGAAGCACTTTCACTCACAAATGCAATAATGTATACCAAACAATTGAAATTTGCGTATTAATGACGTGAGAGATATTTAAAAAAAAATACATGTGTGTATTTTAAAAAACAAAAGAGTGCACCAAAATGAACTTCACGCCATGTATTACAGTACCATTACCAATATCCCTTGAAAAAGTTTCAAGAAAAAATTTCGAGACATTTTTGAGAAAATGGCGTTTGAGGGTCTCCGAATATGTGGGATTTTGAGTTCATTTTTATAGAAAACTCTTGCTTTTGGGAAACTTTATTTGACATTATTTAAAGCACATGTACTCATAAATATAATACTGTGAAGAAATCGTCTCTAACGTAAGTGTTACCAGTGTGACAGACAAGTAAAAAAAATTAATTTTTATAATTTTTGAACATAAAAGACAACAAAAGAATACAGCAATATGGAGTTTATGGTATCGTATAGGGTTTGTTTTGCACTAAACGTACAAAAAATTTAAAGAAAAAATTTGGGGCCATATTTGGAGAAATGTTTTTGTAATTGTTTAAACGCACTATTGCACGAGAACTAAAATTTCGAAAAAATCTACATGACCAAATTGAAAGAACTATTCATGTACAACATATTTGATTTGAAGGAAAAATCCATGTCTTCAATTTTGTAGTTGTAGGAAGTCGCCGGAAAATATTCAAACTTTTGCAATTTTCGAAAATTCAGAGTTAACCGTGATATTCTGACCTATGGCACCTTTATAAGTGTATTTTTGTCTTATCTTACAAGAAGTTTAAATAAAAAATTTCGATCCATTTTTGAGATTGAATGAATGAGCAATTGTTTAAACAATAATTAAAAATTGCCTTTATTTAACACAAAATTATGCGAAAAATACTCAAATTTTCGAAAACTTGTACATGTCCTTACTTCAAAATCTATATTTAACGAACAGATTTTATTAAGGGGAAATCACTATCTTTAATATTTTAGTTGTAGGAAGACGCCGAAAAAAGTTTCAATTTTCGAAAAATTCAGTTTTCAACAAAAATAAGACTTGCACCATTATCTTAAACGTCCTTTAGAGTCTCCAATAACAAAATTTAATTAAAAAACGATTAGGCAATTTTTTTTTGAAAATTTTGAAAATGTCCGAGGGGCTTCAGTAAAGCCCCCACTCATCAAATTAAAATATCAATTTCTGTTCCAAGGGGCCGCTACATCAGCTAGATTGGTCGAGGAATATCAATTTTGGAGAAAATCTGCTGAACGGTTTAGCCCCTAACATTCACAGACAGACGGACGGATAGGCGTTTTACTGTCAATCAATTTTTGAGTATCAATGACCTACAAAACATGGATTCACCATGTGTTAGAGAATTTGTTTTTCTAATTTTAGCAACTGAATTTATCCACTTTTTCATTCCCAAAGCCCTGTACTAGTTTTTCTCCCGAAAATTTGCCGTTTTTTCGCGCAGCATTACATAACTTGCTCCTCTAAAGCGCGAAAAAATAAAAATCAGATCTTCAAATAAGGTCCTGTAAAATTTTTGGAACAAGCAAGTAGTTTTTGTGTCATTTCTGTTTGAAGTTAATTCAATGGATAAAAAACCTCCAAAACGGCGCAAAATTTTTCCTTATTTCCTCCCTAAAATAGAGTAAAGGACATTTAAATAAATAGTGCAAGTCTCATTTTTGTTGAACGGTTTGAATTTAGAAAATTACGAAAGTCAGATAAAATGAAAGAAAGTATGTACTAAGATTTGTTATAAACAAATTTTAAAAATTAACAGATTTCGAAAAGCACAGTTTATACCTTTCGTCGGCCATTTATTTTTAGTTACTCCTATGCGTACGTATGTAGGGAGTAAGTTGTGTAAGTGGTATAGAGAAAGTTAAATAATGCTGCGGCAAAGTTGCCCTTTTTCTAAAGAAAAATTAATTTTTTGACTTTAGGATACAGAAAAAGAGGAACTTTCTTGCTCTTATATGTAGTAAATTACATTCTCTAATACGTAGCGTAGTCAAAATCAACTTTTAGTAATTCCTTAGTACCTAAAAAACTTTTTTTTACCGTCCGTCCGTTAGTCTGTTTGTCACGCCGTCCGTTCGTGAACTACACTAGCGCCTAAAGCCCTAAACTATTCCTAGGGATTTGCCAATATCAATATTCCCCGATAAGAAACCCTTTCAGACTTAGTAGAACAGCAGTGGCACTAAGAAACGGGGCACCCAGCGCGCGGGATCTTTCCTTCCTCTTCGTTGACCTAACCTCCTTCCCTATTTACATACCCTTGCCCCCTGCACCACTACTGCGCTTGCCGGGAGACCGGTCAGGAGCTTAGAGCTTGCCCGTGCTAGGGCAGTGCCCCGCTGGCGGGAGATACCTGGCTAAGGAAATCCCCGCAAGCCGTAGATCGGCGCCGGGTCTCGCCATCCTGCGGAGGAAGATCACTATCACCTCCACATAACACAATTTTTCCTGTCGAAAAATCGCCGATTTCTATCGCAATACTTTCTCTTTACAGGGTACGTACGTAAGAAAGTAAAAAGGTAAGACCGGGAGCGATAGCTCAGTGCATCAACTGATGTCACTGCAGCGCCTCTGACCGGGAGGTCCTAGGTTCCCACTCCCCACGGCGACAGGATTTTCGACACTAGCTTTTCAGCTAGGTCGAATTCAGTCGCTGTCTGGAGGAGAATTCTAGTGGCCGGCTGCTCTGATCGGTAGTTTTCCGTGGTTTCTCCGACGGTAGGTCGGCACCGGATCTCGCCATCCAGCGGGGGAAGATCACCGCCATCTCCCGATAAAAACATTCACTACACTAACGAGACTAATGACCAAAGCAGTTGACGCGCCCGGAAACACGAAAAATCAATCAATCATTAAAAATATAAGGAAGATGGGGAGGAATCCAGTGTAAGCACTGCAACGAGAACCCTGTGTTTGCCTCAGGGCAAGCCGTGCAGCGGCGATTCTCACCTGTTTGGAGCCGACACCGCTGGTTGTCCCGCGCTGGCGGCAGCGGAGCGCGGTGGAAGACACTGATCATTGACCCGGGGGCAAGAGCTGACCCGCGGGGCATGGCAGGATAGAAGAGCGACACACAAGGAGATCCTAAGACTGTGGCGTTTAAAAATGCATTGGAGGAAGTTTTGAGTGTTACGTGCAGGAACAAATAAATCATTATATAAGTGATGTGACTAAAAAGGTAGTTTCATATGAAGATAGATTTCTTTGATATTTGGTGAGGAGAAAACCTGAAAAAAAATTGATGTGTGGAACGAGTAGAAAGGAGGACGGGGCAGAAAGATCTGTCGGAGCGTGTCGGGAGCGTATGGGGAGCGTGCAATATTTGAGATCGAGCGGGCCGCGGTGCGGAGCAGTCACGATGAGGTGGGGACGGGGGTGGGCGGGGCCGGGCAGGGCTAGGAGGAGGCCGTGAGGAGGCCGAGAGGAGGCCGAGAGGAGGTCGGGAGGAGCATGGAGGAGGCCGTGAAGAGGAGGCCGTGAGGAGGAGGCCGTGAGGAGGAGGCCGTGAAGAGAGGCCGTGAGGAGGAGGCCGTGAGGAGGAGGGCCGTGAGGAGGAGGCCGTGAGGAGGAGGCCGAGAGGAGGAGGCCGAGAGGAGGAGGCCGAGAGGAGGAGGCCGAGAGGAGGCCGGGAGGAGCATGGAGGAGGCCGTGAGGAGGAGGCCGTGAGGAGGAGGCCGTGAGGAGGAGGCCGTGAGGAGGATGCCGGGAGGAGCATGGAAGAGGCCGTGAGGAGGAGGCCGGGAGGAGGATGCCGGGAGGAGCATGGGGGAGGCCGTGAGGAGGATGCCGCGAGGAGGCCGTGAGGAGGCCGTGAGGAGGCCGTGAGGAGGGGCCGTGAGGAGGAGGCCGTGAGGAGGAGGTCGTGAGGAGGAGGCCGGGAGGGGGGGGGGGGGGCGCCGATGGTTGGGAGCGCGGATGGGAGCGGAAGCGAGGCGGGAGAGTGAGTGGTAGCAGAATAATTCCCTTGCTCACATTTGTTTCAGCTTTATTTGCACTCTCTACAAAGCGAGCGCCCTCGTGGGAGGGCGCGCGTTGGCCGTGGGGCGGATGCGACGCCCCGGCTCCAACGTCTACGTGAGCCTGCGCCTCGGCGACACACAGCGACTCCCTGAGCGGCCCGGAGAGACACGGCACAAGCAAATGGGAGCTTGAGCCAGCTGATTGGAGAGACCAAGGGAGGCCCTTGTTAGTGTTCACGGACGACATGGAAGTGTGCTCAAGCTACAGAAGGAACACAAACGGAGTGTGTGCCCCAGAGGTAAATTAAAAGAATAATAGTCTCTGTAGTCCGGTACTTCGCATGTCAGACAGATCCACAAGTCTGTTCCAATGAACACGTCACGCAACATTTCAAATCGCTTCTTGTTATTAATCGTGTTTGTGAAAAGTTGATCATTGAATAAAATGTCTTTTTCGTTTACATGACATAAATGTATTATTTTTTAATTATTAAATACTTTTGTCAAACATAAGGTTTTGTTAATTTTTTCCACGCTCTCATTTAAATAGGGTTTTATTGTTTTTCGCTGAAAATCCATTAATTTGCATCCCTCATTCTCTCAATGTATTATTCCAACAAGACTCTGTTCAGTTTGTTGGACTACCGACAGTTTATCGTATGACTCTGACGTATGGGCTGTTTATAAATCTCTGTAGCCCATTCTGTTTGCACGTCCGTCGAAAATTGTTCCATGATAATCCTTCCCCTTTAGCCGCACATCGTTTGCACAACCATACGGGGTTGGGTAGACGTGAGAGAGGCGTGCAACAGATGTGAATGGAAGGAGGCTGTGCCGGCGGCTGTCCCTTGGTCTCGCCTGGTTGGCGTCGCCGGGCGTCGCCGGGCGCAGGCGGTCAGACTATTCGCATCAGCGATCGCCGCAGCCGCTCGCCAGCCACTGCGCAGCCCTTCCGCGCAGCCACTGTGCCCTTTGCGACTCGTCGTGAGCGCGTGCCCCCGCCTGAGGAGGCGTAGGATATGGGGGCTTCAACCGCTCGCGTTTTAGTCACAGAAAATACACGCTTAAAAGGCTGCATGTTGTCGTAAATTAGTCGAAGTGGATAGCCGAGGTTACTTCGGTTGAAGAGCCGTAGTTCTCGGCTTGAGGGATCCCGTGTTTGCATCCCGGCTCGGGCATGAATGTGTAAGTTCATGGTGTCCTTACGTGTCCTCCATTACAGTTACCCTCAGTGTAAAGGACACAGTGATCGTTATGTGACCAAATAGTTAAAAAACGACCTTAAAATATCTTAAATTATGTACGTGTTTCCTTGATTGCTTCTTGTTTTCGTGATTTCCTCCTATTTATTACGTATTGTATGAATCTTTTGAGAGTGGTCTGGCGAAGAGCAGGTCCAATGCCCTGAAGTGCTCCCACAAAAAAAACTACTTTTTTATTTATTTTCAATTAGTAATGTATGAGTAATTTAAGATCCTCATCTAACTAAAATTCTTTTTCTTCAAACAATTTAAAAAAATATATAATCATGGTCGATAAACTGGAACACAGATACGTAAACGAGTAAGTGCTACGACGTAACCTTGCACACGCATGCTGACTTCGTTCTGGTTAGAGGAAAGTACTGGCTGTGTTTTTCTGCCGGAAAATAGCATACGGACTTGGTTGGAATCAAGTATTGGGTACCTTTTTTCTGCCGGAAAAGTGCATAAGACCCTGGACGTGTTACTTAACCTCGGACGCGCGTACTAGTTGCATATTGTTAAGACGCCCGTACTGGATGTTTGTCAATGAACAGCGCGGTCAGAAATTTCTGCATTACTTTAAGGTAAATTCCATGAAAGCAATTATCAAGAACGTACATTAAATTTAATGTACACATGTACATTAGGATGCAAAAGTCAAAGATTTATGATCATGTATGGAATGAATGATTGGGTGATCTTGATGGGTTGATGAATACGAATTCATGATATACATGATAAGAAGCAGAGAACACGGAAGAACCTGTACATTAAATCTACACTGATTTTAATGTATGCCTTAAATTTAATGAACCAATACATTAAGCACTTTTTAATGTACAAAGTTGTATTACTTTTCATGTACAATACATTAATCTACATTAAATTTAATGACATTTAAGACTGCGCATAAGTCCCTGAACAAGACGCGCGTACTGGTTAGAGAAACATACTGGATGTTTATACCTGAAAAACGCATAAGGCTCTGAACACGACGCGGCCATTGGTTACGTACTGGTTAGGAGCGTGTACTGGATATGTTTTTCAGCGGGAAAAGCGCATAAGGCTCTGAGTATGACGCACGTACTGAATATGTTTCTCAATTGGAAAAGCGCATTGGGCTCTAAACATGCAGCGCGTACTGGATATGCGTTTTCAGCGGGAAAATCGCATAAGGCTCTGAACGTAACGCGCGTACTGGTTGCGAACTGGCGACGAGGCGCAAAGCGGCGCCGGGCGGCGGGGCGGGCGGCAGGCAGGCGGCGGCGGAAGGCGGCGACCGCGCTCTTTGGCGGGCTCCTCTGCAGGCCTCGTGGGCAGTGTGCACCCCTTGTCAGGGCTACCAACACGTGCACTGGGCAATGACACGTGTCTTCACAATCCCTCACTCTCACTGCAGCTGAAAAACACGTAGATTATTTATTAAAATTGAATTGTACTGGATAAGAATGGGTAACGTATTAGTTTTCTATTTAAGAAAATTAATCGGAAGACAGTCAGTTTATCAACATTAATTTTCTATCCTATAAAGAGTGACAACTATACCAGGCAAGTAACTTTTAAGGGTTCTTCATTATAGGAGATATTATTTTGACTGATGTGAATCATCAGTCACATTGCAGTATGTATTACACTTTCATTTAATCAGTATTGCTACACTAAAAATTGTTGATACTTTATTCGCACTCAATAGTTTTCTTAATTTGATGTCAGAGATTTTATTGAATTTGTGAGTAGCTGCGACATAACTTGATATTTTTTTAATCTATCACGTGCATCTTTTTAATTTCAATACGCCAATTTCAAAATTTTTTTAATCGCGTCTTTAATTTCCAAAATTTCTTAAATCCCACTCTTAGAGGCACTCTTATTTAAATCACTTCTTTTGTATCCCGTCCCAAATGTACTTCGGTGCCAGAGTTGCCCGTGAGTGTCGGAAAGAGAATTTGAATGCGATGAGGAGCCAGCCGGAACATTCGATAGGACACGGATGGTACATAGGATACGATGGTACATCGATAGAACATTTGCAAATTCGGTGAAACAACGGTTAGCGTACCGGACTGGTGTACCCAAGTTTGCGGGTTCAAACGATCAAAGTCGTGGATTTTTAAGGGCGAAAAAAACTTTCCTTTGGAGGGGAAGTAAACCCGACTGTCCCATGTACTAGATTTACTGCATGTAAAAGATCCTCAAGCCTCTGCGCTAAATTCAAATCACCCATTTCAACGCCAAAAATAATACCTCCTTTCTCCGCTAGATGATGAAAGGAGTGTAGCGAAATTTGCAGGCAAGACGGAAGAGCGAGTATAAAATAGTCCCGAGTTTCGCACGTAAAATAAGGCACTAACTAACTAACATGGAGCAGGGAGATGAGCTGTGTTGTGAGGTGCGTTGTTGTGTAGATGGTCTTGAATGCGAAACGGGATTTTTTTGTTTTTGTTTTATTTTTTTAATTTTTAGAAACAGCTAAAGCTAATGTTTAAATAGAACACGTATGGAACGCGCCTTACAATGGGTGGAGATTTCAAGAAATCGTACTTGCAAAGGAGTTGGGTTATGTTAGCTTAAAATTGCCAATTTTGTAAGTCAAATTGACTCGCTCCAGCCTTCGACCTTCGCGGTTAACGCGACACAACTACGAGTCCAACTAAAGAAAAATTCCCAATGTTGATTGATTGATTGATTTTTTCGTGTTTCCGGGCGCGTCAACTGCTTTGATCATTAGTCCCGTTAGTGTAGTGCATGTTTTTTTCTCGGGAGATGGCGATGAACTTCCCCCGCTGGATGGCGAGATCCGGCGCCGACATACCGTCGGGTAGTGGGGTTCCACCCTAACCAGGACCCTCCCACCAGCGACCTAGCTGAAAAGATAATGTCGAAAAGCTAGTGTCGAAAATCCTGCCGCCGTCAGGACTCGAACCTAGGACCTCCCGGTCAGAGACGCTGCAGTGGCATCAGTTGATGCACTGAGCTACCGCTCCCGGTAATTCTCAATAATTATTAATGTAAGATTATTTTACACTAAAACACAAATAATCTAACCTCACATCCCTGCCGTAACCACTAATACAATTATTTACATAACTAATACAAAAAGTGTCATTGGCTCCCGTCGCCTCACCTGGCATTTTCAAATGAGTACGCCAAAGACATTTTCGTATGACAGCGTACATTCGTTTTTTAGTACGAATTCATGGAAACTTATAAGTAAAAGGCGGTATCAATATGCGAGGCGGCAGCCATGTTGATTCATGACGCCTCCGCGTTTTGTTATGTTTTGCTGTACCCATTTGTTTTACACGGCAGTGACTTCTTCGCGGTGCGTGTATGCCAAAGCCTACTTTGCCATACATGAACCGCAATGTAGCATTTTCAAGCAGTAACTAGTGAAGTTTCGTAAGTTCCTACGCACGAGTGCTGAAAAATGTATTTTCGCGTATTTTGCCGAGAAGCGAGAAGTATGAGCGCCCCAGAGCGCTGCCGCGTGGCGCGGCCCGTGGGCGAGGGTCGAAGCCCGACTGCGGTTGTCCTCGCCCGTGCCGGCGGCTCTCCCACTCACTCGCACCGGGAGCGGTAGCCCAGCGCATCAACTGATGTCACTGCAGCGCCTCTGACCGGGAGGTCCTAGGTTCCCACTCCCCACGGCGGCAGGATTTTCGACACTAGCTTTTGAGCAAGATTGAATTCAGTCACTGTCTGGAGGAGAATTCTAGCGGCCGGCTGCTCTGATCGGTAGTTTTCCGTGGTTTCTCCGATCAACGCCAGGCGAATGCTGGAGCAGTACCCTACCAAACGGACCATAGACCGCGCGCGATCTTTCCTCCCTCTTCCTTGTCCTATCCTCTCCCCTTACACACACTCTTACACTAACATGCACTACACTACCACATATTCCGGGAGACCGATCGGGAGCTTGTCCCGGCTGGGGCGGTGCCCTGCTGGTGGGAGAGTCCTGGTTAGGGGAAACCCCGCTAGCCGACGGTAGATCGGCATCGGATCTCGCCATCCAGCGGTGGAAGATCACCGCCATCTCCCAAGAAAATACATGCTCTACACTAACGGGACTAATGACCAAAGCAGTTGACGCGCCCGGAAACACGAAAAAATCAATCAATCCAAGAGTGTCTGCTTTGTCGAACGAGCCAGGCGGGCGCGATCGGTTCAGTTCTACTGTAGCAGTGGCACAGTGCAAGTAATATTCTCGTTTGTGTGTGTGTGTGTGTGAGTGTGTGTGTGAGTGAGTGTGTGTGACCCGCAGCGCAGCAGATGCTTCAATTTAACACATCGTAATAAAAAGCACGGGGGCAATTTTAAAACTTGCAGTTGCTCTGGAGCGCTTCTTCAGGTTATCCTACAGTTGAACCTTAAAATGCCATCTCAAATGCTTAATATCGGAACATTCTGATTACCCGACTGAGGGTTCGAGTCCCGACGATGGCAACACATCTCCATAGTTAGGTCGAATTCAACCGCTATGTGGAGAAGAATTGTACCGGCCGGCTGCTCCGATCAGTACTTCTCCGTAGTTTCTCCGATCAACACCAGGCGATTGCCGGAGCAGTACTTTAACAAACGGGCCACGGATCCCGCACAATCTTTCCGACTTCTACTTTCTTATCCTCACTCCTTACTTACATATAGTACACTACCACACCCGCTGGGAGACCGGTCGGGGACTTAGATATTGTCCTAGCTGGGGCGGTGCTCCGCTAGCGGTAGATACCTGGTTACGGAAACTTCGCAACCCGGTAGGTCGGTGGTGGATATCACCATCCAGCGGCCCGGGAGCGGTAGCTAAGTGCATCAACTGATGTCACTGCAGCGCCTCTGACCGGGAGGTCCTTGGTTCGAGTCCTGACGGCACCAGGATTTTCGACACTAGTTGTTCAGCTAGGTCGAATTCAGTTGCTGTCTGGAGGAGAATTGTAGGTGCCGGATGCTCTGATCGGTAGTTTTCCGTGGTTTCTCCGATCAGCACCAGGCGAATACCGGAGCAGTGCCCTAACAAACGGGCCACGGACCGTGCGCGATCTGTCCTTCCCCTTCCTTACCCTATCGTCTCCCCTTACACACACACACACTTACACTTACACTAGCATGCACTACACTACCACATATTCCGGAAGACTGTTCGGGAGCTTAGACCTAGTCCCGGCTCGGGCGGTGCCCCGCTGATGGGAGAGTCCTGGTTAGGGGGAAACCCCACTAGCCGACGGTAGGTCGGTGCTGGATCTGGCCATCAAGCGGGCGAGGATCACCGCCATCTCCCGAGAAAAACATGCACTACACTAACGGGACAACGCCCGGAAACACGAAAAAATCAATCAATCAACCATCCAGTGGAGGGACACCACTGACATCTCACGCGATAAAAACATGTACCACACTGTCGGGACTAATAATCTTAGCAATTGATGCGCCTGGAATCACTGATCAATCTCTCAATCCAAACAAATGCATTCGACTACGGTTGTAGTGAACTCGAATATATGGTTAGTGAACTCGAATATATGAACTCGAATCCTCGGTTATTGTGAAGTTAACTCACTGGTCCCGTTGCACTTACATTACAAATAAGCATAGGAAATTTCGGTTAGAGCAAACCTAAACATCCGCTATAGTGAACGTAGGAAATATGTGGGATCATGGAAATTAATGGGATGTCGGATGCTAGGCGAGTTGAAGGGACTTGGGAGAGTGGGACTGTGTTTTATGAGTACAAGAGGCTTTGAAAGGTATCAAGGCCGCATTTCGAGACAGAGCACAATGCAGAATCAAGTACGGAGAGAGTACAAACTCTGGAGAAGGATCTACAGAAATTCCGAATGAAAAATATACAAAGCAAACAATTGATAATAATTCATTTTTAAGGACAAATAAAGATGTTGACATTTTCAGTTGGAAATTCAGTGCTGTTAATGGATTTTGCTGTGTCTCCGTATTACTAAAATCAATCATTGTGTACAAATTCCATTTCATTTTCACTTCGTCGGATATAGTGAACCTCTGATATAGTGAACCAAAACTGTTAGTCCTCAGAAGTTCACTATAACCCGAATCGACTGTAAGTCAAACACAAGCATCGTTTTCAGTTTGTTCCTTTAAAAACTAAGAATGCAATTTTAATAAAATGCGATGCGATTCGTAAACGACTGGATAAATTATCAGGAGAATCATGTTTCTTTTGAATTTTCCATTACGATTATAATACTGTAGAGAACTACTTTTTCAGTGTGGGATTTACTACTAGGATGGAGAAACAACAAACTCACTGGTTTTCGCAAAGACACGACTGGAGTCTCAGGCATCTTCATTCTTTCGTGATCAAACTCTCTATTTTCGATGAAAGACTTCATTATACTTTATGAAAAATTTGATAGTTCTGCATAAGAGGTGCGAAAAGCACTACGCACACACACACAATGCTGACTGACTGAGTGACCGACTGAGTGAGTGACTGACTGACTGACAGAGTGACTGAGTGAGTGACGTGAGTGAGTGACTGAGTGAGTGACTGAGTGAGTGACTGAGTGAGTGACTGAGTGAGTGACTGAGTGAGTGACTGGTGAGTGACTGGTGAGTGACTGAGTGAGTGAGTGAGTGAGTGACTGAGTGAGTGAGTGACTGAGTGAGTGAGTGAGTGAGTGAGTGACTGAGTGAGTGACTGAGTGAGTGACTGAGTGAGTGACTGAGTGAGTGACTGAGTGAGTGGCTGAGTGGGTGTCTGACTGAGTGACTGAGTGATTGAGTGAGTTAGTATTGATTATGGGCGCATCAAGTCTAAGGCCGTTATTCCCGCAAATATAGTGTAAGCTACATCCTTGAATGTGGAGGTATCCCTTCTTCCCCATAACGTGAGATCCTACGCCCAACTACACGTCGGCGAGCGGCCTTTTTTCCTCTCCCGGTATCACTTCTCACAGGGCCAAGCTGTAAACTGCTGACGGGCGTGGTGGTGTAGCGATAGTCACCTTGGGCGAGCGGTGGGTGGCAGGCGGGGGGCGTGGTCGACGTCCCAACTGCGCAGGAGGCGGTCGGGTCTCTCGACCAGCGCGTGCTGCTCCACGCAGCGCATCGCGTCGCCGCGGGCTTCCGGCGGGCGTCCGGCAGGCAGGCAGGCAGCGCGCCGGCGGCGGCGGCGAGGGCGAGCGCCATGTGCCCGGCCCCGCCCGCTGCGCCGCCGCCATCCCGGCGGCGAGTGAAGGCCGCGCGCGCTCGTCCGCGCTTATGTACCCCCTCCCCCTCCCCTCCCCTCCGGCCCCCGCCCTCACCCCGGTCGACAACGCAGGCGATCCCACGCCGCCGAGTCTCTCGCCAGGGGCATCCGAGAAAGGTGACTAAACCCATCCTCTGGGGAAGCTTGCAATCATTTTAGTATCTGTGTTGGGCGAGGTCACACACTATATTTAATTATGAAGAGCTCTTTACGACCATAAATTAATATTTGAAAGCAGGTTAACAGGGCTTTTCACTAGTTGTTTGCCAACGTTTCGGAAACTTTTATTTCCATCCTCAGGGCTAATATAAAAGAAAATGAAAACAACACTGTTCAAGAATAATGTTACCAAAAAACACACGTATGAGAAACAATTTTTAGCTAAGTTACAGAATATTTACAATTTCCTTATTATCTATTAAAAAAAATTACATACCTTACAACATTGAGGGCATAGCATGCAGGCAGGGCGTTCTTTAGCAACCAGCGAAGCGGAAGTAAATAAACATAGCACGGCAAGTAACGGACATAAGTTTGTGATATAAGGGCATGTAGGATTGGTGGTAAACTGGTAAGGGGGTACGACGTAGAAGGAAACTGGAGATTGTTTTGTAAAACAAGAGACAAGAAGGTATGAAAGTTATGGAGGGTTGAACTTTGTAATATTGGAGAGAGGAACTTTAGACCGTGTACCGTACACATCGTACTGCATAGGTTATTGTAAATAATAGATGCGGGACTTTGTGGAATTTTGCGGGAAATAATTGAGCAGTGAGGACTTATAAATATTTTGTGGGCGTAATTCTATTTGGGATTTTGGAATAATTCTGGCACCGGGAGTGCGCAAATCGGATTTGAAGAAAATACGGACGTGAGAGCAAGGAAGAGAGGCTCGAGACATATCTTGTAGTTTAGGGGATGAACTTTATATTTTATAGCGTTAAAAATCGGAGGAATTAATTAGAAGAAATACACTTTCGTGTATCGTGGATTAAGTAAAACGTGACAGTCTTGGAGTTAGTGCCCATCCGTGGCAAATAATAAGGAAGTAAGTGAAACAATGAGTTGAGGAGGACATCGACCCGGCAGCGGAGAGTTGAGGAGAACAAGATTCAAGAGAGAAGATTGGTCGGAGCGGTGGATTTTTCCTGGCCTCATCGGCCAAGAGCGCATGGATATCAAAAATAGTAAGAATAATAGCGCTATAGACAATTTTTACGATCGGTTATGACCAAGGTGACATTTCATGTTAAAAAGAATTAATGGATAAATAAACTTAAAACGTTCTCATTCTGAAAAAGAAAAGCTGATTATCATTTCTTTAGCATCTTGTGCAATCCACAGTTTAATAACTTCTTTCAAGAAACAAATTTCAGATTCCTCGCTTCTTCCGTATGGAGAGCGGATCGAATGATCGATTGCTAGGAAGAAAGTAAGTACCGGCGATGATTATTATTGTAAGAACCCAACCGGCAGAGCTAGTAGGATCATTATTTCCCTTTAGATGTGTTTGCGGGAAATTAAAAATCGCTACCCTTTCCTGGCGCACAAAAAATAGACATTAATTCGGAAACCGGATGCAGAAATAATTTGACAGAAACGGAGAGCGTTTCAGTGTGTTTTGAAGTTTTACTTTCATTTATAAACAATTTTGAAGTCCTCCATCTGCAGCTGTTGTAAATTTTCAAGTTCGGCGTAATTTGTATAAATTGCATGCCCAACGTTTGAAGGATACTTTGTGTTACACGTTACATTCTGTTGAGTTACATTCTGTTCTGCCGTGCTTTTCTAGATTCAAAGGATTGAAACATGAATTAAAGTGTACTTTCTTTGTACCCGCCATCTTCAATTAATTTTATTACTCTCCTAACCAAGAAAAAACCGCACGGGCACACTCTCTCTCTCACACACTCTCACACACACTCACACACACACTCACACACACACACTCACACACACTCACACACACACACACTCACACACTCTCTCACACACACACTCTCACACACACACTCTCACACACACACTCTGTCACACACACATTCTCACACACACATTCTCACACACACACTACTCTCCTAACACTCACACACACTCACCACACACACTCTCACACACACACTCTCACACACACACACTCCACACACCACACACTCTCACACACACAACACTCTCACACACACACTCTCACACACACACACTCTCACACACACTCTCACACACACTCACACACTCACACACACACACACACACACAAACGAGGATATTACTGGCACTGTGCCACTGCTACAGTAGAACTGAACCGATCGCGCCCGCCTGGCTCGTTCGACAAAGCAGACACTCTTGGATTGATTGATTGATTTTTTCGTGTTTCCGGGCGCGTCTACTGCTTTGGTCATTAGTCCCGTTAGTGTAGTGCATGTTTTTTTTGCTTGGGAGATGGCGGTGATCTTCCACCGCTGGATGGCGCGATCCGGCGCCGACTACCGTCGGTTAGTGGGGTTTACCCTTAACCAGGAATCTCTCACCAGCGGGGCACCGCCCTAGCCGGGTCATGCTCTAAGCTCCTGACCAGTCTCCCGGAATATGTGGTAGTGTAGTGCATGCTTGGTTTGGTTTGTTTTTTTGTGTTTCCGGGCGCGTCAACTGCTTTGGTCCCGGTAGAGTAGCGCATGTTTTTTCTCGGGAGATTGCGGTGATCTTCCCCTGCTGGATGGCGAGATCCGGCGCCGACCTACCGTCAGCTAGTGGGGTTTCCTCCTAACCAGGACTCTCCCACCAGCGGGGCACCGCCCCAGCCGGGATAAGCTCTAAGCTGCCGACCGGTCTCCCGGAATATGTGGTAGTGTAGTGCATGTTAGTGTGTGTGTGTGTGTGAAAGGGGAGTGGATAGGACAAGGAAGAGGAAGGACAGATAGCGCGCGGTCCGTGGCCCGTTTGTTAGGGTACTGCTCCAGCATTCGTCTGGTGTTGATCGAACACACCACGGACTTGTAAAACTACCGATCAGAGCAGCCGGCCGCTAGAATTCTCCTCCAGACATAGACTGAATTCGACCTAGCAGACACTCTTGGATGTAAGCTAATCCCAGTGATTGCATTGATTGGTCGACTTCCTGCCATTGCCTTGGGTGAAAAACGGCATACTGACGTCGATGAACGGGCGTGGACAGGGTTGCGCTAGACCGCAAGCGCAGTGGAGAAAGGCACAGAAAGCATTGACAGAGCGGTAAAGCACCGGCGCGCCACGGCGTTCGACAAAACACTCTTCGCTCCATTGAATATTATTTTTGTACGTGAGTTCTAAAACAGAATCCATTTTGAAAATTTGCAGAGATGGAAACGAAAGGCTAAAGAATTTATTGCCGTCGAGTTGAAAACAAAAATATCATGGGCATTATCTTTAAAACATGTTTTAAAAATTATAAACAATTTTAAAAATGCAGTATAAAACATGCAATTATTTATTAATATTCGTTGAAAGATTGGTTCTTTATATTTAATTCGAGATCAAGTTTAAGTTTTTTCAAGTAATAAATTTGGAGCTAAAAATTATGAACCGTCTCTATATTAGAGAAACATGATATATCTTTATAAAAACATATATCTTTCATAATATATACTTATATTATAAACATATACCTTTCGATATATTTAACTTCAGAAATATTTTTTCTCGGTTAAACAAAAAAATACGTGTCTTTTACTTTTCGCATAAAACCGTATAAAATACTCATATAAATTACGATAACGTAAA
This sequence comes from Teleogryllus oceanicus, assembly GCA_964035755.1. NCBI lineage: Eukaryota > Metazoa > Arthropoda > Insecta > Orthoptera > Gryllidae > Teleogryllus > Teleogryllus oceanicus. The sequence goes on from CAXIVR010000014.1 coordinate 54,269,010, forward strand.
GAAATATTAGAGAATTTGGAATACTTCAGGTTTTTGTCTGTTCGGTTTTACGAGGAATGACTTACATAAGAGTTGGTACTTCTAATTTGTCTACGTCACTGATAATGCAAGTTCGTTTAATCTGATCTTGAAGAAGGCTATCAGGTTTGGGGCAGTGCGTTTTTGACGCGCAAGAGAGATAGTCACCATGGGGCATCTCCCGCGGCGACTCTGGCCGCCGCTGCTTCTATTGCTGTTGTATGCCTGGACAGAGGCAGCACACGGTGAGTTCTGACAATCTCGTCAGCCCATTTCCCTGTACCATGTAAATTATTTTCTCTCCACTTAGTTCAAAACAAGTGGTAGGAAATGGTGTGAAGTTTACGACATTTGTATCATAGAAATGGATTTGAGGCGTTGTTTTGTCGTACAGTTTTATTTCATCAGAAAGCTTTTTCGACCGCATTGCGGCCATCTTCAGTGCTACAAATAATAATAATAATAATAATAATAATAATAATAATAATAAAATAATAATATACTAAATACTATTTTTACAGGATTTTCTCTTCCTCCGCGCTATACATCTCCCATCTGCGCCAAAACTATTAAATTTACTTTCATCGGTAAAAGTAAATTGGTTCCACATTTATTGGGAACTGTTTCAATATTTTTTAGTAAATTCTCAGGGCTTTTTTCTGTTAATGTCATTGATCCAGAATTTGCTACGTGCCACACGTCCGTGATACCCACTGTTTCTCAGTATTATGCGAATTGTACTTGGAGAAATGTCTATTCCAGAAGCAAGTTTTGGAGCACAAAGTTTTGGATATACTTTAATGTCACGAAAAATTCTTGTATCACGTTGATTCAACTGTGGCTGTCCACTCCTGCGTTTGTTCGTCACTGTTTTTCGAACACAGTACCTATCAATTACATTAAGCATTGTAGTGTGTGATCAAGATCATTACAAAATCCTTCCGATTTTTCTGGAAGATCTGCATTCATTACGCAAGCGAATTATCATTTTTCTCTCTTCTTCACTTGTTTCCTTTTCTTTGTGCTCCACACCGATATTTGATGAACAAATATTTCAGTATCGTACACTTTTGAATCATCGATTGATGAATACCAGAAAGGAAACTGATACAAAAACTGTTACAGCTAAGTGTTAAGAGGCGAGTCCCGACTGACAAGTTGAAAGTCAATCCACAGACGACTGCGGTCGCGGCGACTTCCAGGAAAGCCGTTACATTCTGCATGTTCCAATACTTTTGGCTTCCGTTTTCTATTTGCTCATATTTCTGGTTTCTCTATTTTTCTTCGTTTTAAGTGTTTTCATTGTAGCAACTTTATTGTGTATAATGCATTTAATTCCGCTGAAAATTTGTCATTTGTATTACTTTTTCGATGTAAATTACTCATATTCTCAGATTTTCAAGGTGTCCCAATTCTTTTGACACTAACTGTATTTGTTCTTCTTCTTCTTCTTCTTCTTCTTCTTCTTATTATTATTATTATTATTATTATTATTATTATTATTATTATTATTATTGTCATTATTATTATTACTGTTATTATTATTATTATTACTGTTACTATTATTATTATTATTATTATTATTATTAACACACTACGTCTCATTAAGGGTAAGGGCCGCCTGATACAGAAAAAAATTACCATTTCCTGCTAAGGAATGGTTAGGTTGTCCACTTAACATTCTCAGTCACATGTACGGTATACACATATACCAAGTATTTTAACTTGCAACTCTTAGTTGGGACCTTGCAATCTGTTCTGTTTTCGCAATTTGGCAACCGTGTGGCTTTGCCTTCTTCAAAAAAAAGTGACTTGCACGTCGAGACAGCAGAGGAGGAGGTGAGCGTCAGGTCATACGCTCCAGCAACTTTCTGTCTTTCTCTTTTTCCCATCAGGCGAGTTCAGACGAGTTCAGGAGACAGTTTTTTTTAATTTATTGCTTTTCATGGTAGGTACATAGATTAGTTGTTAAAGTGTTGTAAAAGTTGGTACCGGTAGCGGTAGCTCAGTGCATCAACTGATGTCACTGCAGCACCTCTGACCGGGAGGTACTAGGTTCCCACTCCCTACGGCGGCAGGATTTTCGACACTAGCTTTTCAGCTAGGTCGAATTCAGTCGCTGTCTGGAGGAGAATTATAGCGGCCGGCTGCTCTGACCGGTAGTTTTCCGTGGTTTCTCCGATCACCGCCAGGCGAATGCTGGAGCAGTACCCTAACAAACGGGCCACGGACCGCGCGCGATCTGTCCTTCCTCTTCCTTGTCCTATCCTCTCCCCTTACACATACACACACACACACTTACATTAACATGCACTACACTAGCACATATTCCGGGAGACCGGTCGGGAGCTTAGAGCTTGTCCCGGCTGGGACGGTGCCCCGCTGGTGGGAGAGTCCTGGTTAGGGGGAAACCCCACTAGCCGACGGTAGGTCGGTGCTGGATCTCGCCATCAAGCGGGGGAGGATCACCGCCATCTCCCGAGAAAAAACATGCACTACACTAACGGGACTAATGACCGAAGCAGTTGACGCGCCCGGAAACATGATAAAATCAATCAATCATTGTAAAAGTTGGTGGAAAGAGAAGCTATGTGCTGTGATAACGGTTCGAGGTTAAATTCCTCATGGAGTTGGAGGTTGGAAACGAACCTTGGGGCGGTGGCTATTGTTCTAAGGAACTGATTCTGTATTACTTGAATTTTGTTAATGTTGGCTTTGGAGGCGTTAATCCATATTGGGCAGGCGTACAGTAGTAGAGGTCTTATGACTGTTTTGTATACAAGGTGTCCCACCAACTACAGGCCACCTTCATAACTTCTAAACGGTTCAGGATATCGAAATGCAGTTTTTGGTGAACATGGTGGAATCATGGGACAAGTAACATATCGTAGAGAAATTGTCTATAATATTTTTAGTTTACGAGAAATTTAATCATCTTCGATTTTTTAAATGGAATTATATATTTTTCTCACCTGCAATGGATAGACGATGAAAAGAAAATTAAAATGTTGTATCATATGCCAATATTTTGATATTAACTTAAGTATAAAATTAGACTTTCTGACATGTGATTTTGAATGAAACGGGCAATCGCCCTTGCAACTCTCGCCTTCGGGGAAAGTGGCCTTTGCGGCGTCAAGACTGTTGCGTGAAGACAAAGAGTATATCTCAGAGATGGCACTCAATGTTAATCAGAGAAGACTTATTTGCCTAACTTCCGGTGCCGCCATATGCAATCGTATTGATTTCTATTGGGCAAATAAACAGCCAATAGCGTAGAAGTAACCGGAGAATTTGAAAAAAACGGTACGTGAGAATTTTGAAAATTTCACTCCCCACATTTTCAACCTTAACTTATTAAAAAATAACAGAATTAATTGTAAGGATTTTATGGAAGAAAAATCAAATTATAGCAGTAAAATCTAGTATTATTTGAGCATGTTGACATTACACAATTTTATAATTTCAATAGCATTAACAATCTTGTAATGCAAAAGACAATAACATAGTACACCAGCCTAAATGCAAGTTTACTTGCTTAGAGACATGCCAAATTAATGTGAATACTATGGAATGATCGCTATATATGAACAGTACTTAAAAGAAACAATTGAAAACATTACCGCATCTTTGCTCAGGTAAAACAAATGGTTACGATAGAATTGGTAAAAGTGCCATTTCACCATGTGGCTCGACACAGTATTACTGCCTTTCATTTTAATTCAAAAATACAAATCAACCAATTATGCACCTGATTAGTCCAGATGACAATATTATGTTTGTTTCTTGCTTTGACAGTTTTATCTGAATATTTGAGCATTGTGCCATTTTCAGCACAAGCGGGTTGAACAATCTATCGTTATTTCAATTTCAATTTTATCAAGATGTATTTTAATAACTATATTTTTTACAAAACTCTTCAGAGTTCCAAGTAAATGTTTCTTTGGTTGTAATCTATTAAATGATACCTTTTTGGACCTCCTATTACATTTTTTGTGGTTTAGCTCATCTTGGTACCCCCACTACTTAGTACAGGTTATCAGAAATGTGCAGGATTTAATGTTCAATTTAAAATGAAATTGATTATTTGATATTCACAATTTTATTGCATCCAATGACAGAGTACACACTGATCCTAATGCTCCATCACATACTATTTCGAACTGTCAGATCAGAAGAGGTGTCTGCAAAATCATTGTGGAGAATTGAGAATGTCATTCACTGCACATAACAATAATTCTTTAAAATTTTCCCTCTGAGCTGTGACTCCTCAAAGAAAATAAGTTTAAAAACAAAATTATGTCATTATGTCTTCATGTTATGTGTCTTCATGTTATCTTACATTAATGGTGTATACTTTTAAAATTAAAATTATAGATCAACGTTATTTTCACTCATGAATCATTTCCATGCCTTTTTAACTGCAAAAATTCAGATCAGAATTAGAAATATCAGCAATAATCTTTCACTTTTTTTCAAGTCAGTCTGCCTGCAATATCAATCGGGTAAATATTCTCTAATAATAAATAAGGGCATGAAAAAGGCTAGCAAATGTATCTGCTACACTTGATGTACCAACATTCTGAAAGACAGAAGAACCTGTAACAATCAATAATAAACTATTACCAATACACTATGGTTTCAGTAGCATACTTCTATTTGCCTTTCACAAACATCCAAAAAACTCACCATTTTCAGTATGAACTGCTTCCTGTGCATAAGGATATGAGGATTTAAAAAAATGCTGGTAAGACTGTCTTTAAACAATCTACTGTTGTATAAATAAAATAAATATCCCCAAAACAAAATTGTATGATCATTTGCAATCTTGAAACAATCTGTCCAGTGTGAAGCTCTATCGCCAAGAGGGACAGATGAACTACAAATGTAAACAGTAAAAAAAGAGTTAAACTGTGCTACGCTTTGGACAGATGAATTCTATTTTTAAAAAATCTTACCAGTTACAGCCATTGAAGTTGTTGACATCTCGATGGGCTCAGACGAGGGATCTGAACATGAACACAAACATAAAATAGAAGTTCCACAACTTTCAACTAAATTATTTGAAAGCCCTTTCAAGACAAACACCATGAATGCTGTCGGCAAATGTATCGGGCACATTTCCTGCAGCCTACCATAGTTTGTTTTTTGTTGTTCTTTTTGTTTATTAATTGTCGCATCAACAGCGAAGGTCATTAGCGACAATTAAATAATACATTTGGTTGTTTTAGTTACAGTAATAACAAATTTGTTAACAAAAAATTGACATGGTTTCTTAAATTGATGACAATAGTTAATAACTATTATATATCAGTAAATATTTGAATTTTTTTGCAAAAATTAAGGATTTTTTCTTGGTATTTATGGGATTCCAAAATTAAGGTAAATGAGTCATCCTGCAGAATTTGTTGTCTAAGTGTGTTGTAATGAGGGCAGTGGTTAATTACATACCATAGTTTATTTACCTACAAATGTTCAATTATTATCCCAAGTTTTCAGTAGCATTATTGTTCCCAGTTACATACTGTTGCAGAAAATGCTCTTTGCATATTGACTCACTAATGGTTAAATATGCATTTGGCGAGAGCTTGTTCCCAATATCTTTTCGCCATTCTGCCTCTAAAACATAAATTATTTATTTTACAGGCATAATTTTAAAAAAATAATATAACAACAGCATTAATCAACAAATTACATGCGTGAAAACGTAAGATACGAAAAATAAAACTCACTTTTTCACATTTCTTGGAAACCCAAATCACCACGTTTTAATGGATAAGTTTCTTTTAAATCTGTGCAATTTGACACCCAGCGTCTTCTTATAGTCATAACACACACTTCAGACTGCGATTCACCTGTAAATCACTAGATTTCTTCCCTAAACTCAAAGTACCTGGTGGCTAGAGGCCGTTAACGGTCCCACAATAAGCACCTACAGCCCAAACACCCTACGCTCCTGGAGACAGAAATTCAACCGAAATCAACCAGCGGAGATAGCGCAAACTATGAGAATGAGTAGTTCACAGATTCACCGTCAGAGCGCGTTGGTAAAAATACGATTGCATATGGCGTCGGGCGTCAAATTCAAACGACAACTTCCGGCCTATTTAGTGACAGACGACTGCGTGAAGAGGAGACAGAAGTGTAGCAGTGGGGGATAAGAGGCATAGCTACAGCAATACTTGGTGTTGAGACAGACATCACACTAAGAAATACCAATTTTAACGATCAGAATGGGAGATATTTTCCATTTATTTATCTGGATTTAACTTGTGTACTGAAATTTCAAAACATCGATCGCTCCAAAGAACGATATAAAACATTGGTAGCGTAAGGAAGATGCTAATAATTAATACCATTTTCAAACTCAACAAGAAGTCAACTGCCATCTCTTCGTTGTTCAATTTCATTTTTAAATAAAATGACCACTCGTCCACTTTGTAACCAAACGACTGCTGTTCATAAATGAAAAAGAAAACAGATGTTTGAATATTTATTAGCTGTTTGAATATTATTTAGTTTAGGAAGATCAGCGACATACAAGCTGCATAAGGTCAGAGAAAGTGGGGAACTTTGAGGGAGTCCAGCGTTTATTAATGTCGGATTTGAAAAGTGGTTGTTAACACTTACAAAACTGTTCTATTGTCACGAAAACTATTTATTATTGAGAGTATGTAGTGTGGAGTACCAATTTTCATTATTTTGTAGTTCAGAGCTTGATGCCATATCTGGTCAAATGCTTTCGTGATGTCTAAGAAAATCGCTATGTTGTGGTGTTTTCTTTGAAAGGCTGGGTATATATGTTCTGTAATACGGAGTAACTGATGTTGTGTGGATATTTATTCTGTGAATTCAAATTGTTCTATTGGTATAGCTTTTGTTAAGTGAAGATGTTTGTTTAGTCTCTTTAGGATATTTTTTTCGAAAATTTTTGAAAGGTTTGGTTACAAGCTTATAGGGCGGTAACTCTCGGTGAAGGCTGGGTTGTAGATAAAAATCTATTTGGGAATGATAATTGCATACTTCCAAGTCAGTGGTAAATAGCCGATTCTGAAGCATGAGTTTAAAATGTTATTTAAAAATGCTATTGTTGGGGGGGGGGGCAAATACTTCATGTGTTTTTAATGCAATCGTGACCTGGGGATTTTTTAGTTGAAAGGTTTTTTATGATTTTATTAATTTCGGTCGAAGATGTGTAGTGTATTTTGTGGTGAGGTCCATGAATACGTTCTCCGGCTGTTTTTACTCGTATTATGACGTGGTGTTCAGGATAAAATTGTGTAGTATTTAAGGTGAATGTCGACGCAAAATAGTAAGTTCTTCAGCTTTATGATATGATGAATAAGCTTTACCTGTCGTGGTTTTTAAGGGAGGGTTTTATTTTTCTTTTTTTAGGATTTTCTTGGTGAATTGCCAGAGCGAGTTGTTATTGGTGTTTAGTTAATTTAGTAGATTATGAAATTGTTGATTTTTGTGAATTTTTATGAGTTTTTTGACAATGTTAGTTATTACATTTAGTTCCTTCTTTGGCCTTGGTTTTATTTTTGTGACTATTGCATTTTGAATAGATTGAGGTAATTTGCTGTATGTGTTTTTGTTAGCGTTTGGTAATATGGTGGGTTGAGATTTTTTAAATAGTGGAGATAATTAGTTCATTCAAAATGGTTATTGATGGATATCGTAGGCTTCCGCGGTCAGAGTCATGATCCAGTTCAGCACGAGACGCCGTGTGGTGCGGACCGACTAGCGGAGCTCCGCCGCAAATCGTATTCGCACTATTGTTTTTGCTTCTCGGTGTTAAAACTAAATTCGATGACGAATGTTGGCGATAAGTTCGCTATAGCGATTGTGTTGTCGAAGAACTTAAACATGTACATGTACAAGAACAAAAACATGCACTACACTAACACACATTCCGGGAGACCGGTCGGGAGCTTAGAGCTTGTCCCAGCAGAGGCTGTGCCCCGCTGGTGGGAGAGTCCTGGTTAGGGGGAAACTCCACTAGCCGCCAGTAGGTCGGCGCCGGACGCCATCCAGTGGGGGAAGATCACCGCCATCTCCCGAGAAAAATCATGCACTACACTAACGGGACTAATGACCAAAGCAGTTGACGCGCTCGAAAACACGAACAAATCAATCGATCAATCGTTCCAATATACCGGTGAGGTTTACCTGTACAGGTCACCTATACAGGTAAACCGGAACATGAGTGCCAGCCGCTGCACGCCAAACTGCACAGGCGTAGCGACCTGCGCTGGTGAGCGGAGAAGAATCGAAATTCAAATCTTTCTTCCTGGGCAGGCATGTAGACCTCAGCGCGTGTGTGAGACACTCCGGCACGCATGTATAGCTTTTTAGTAGTGATTAGTTCCTCTGAATAGAGAGCGTCGGTCATCAGCCTTTTCTTTTTGTTTTTACGAGCAAATTAGTGTTAACTAGAGTCGACGCCTACAATAAACTTTTTTCAGCACATTTATTTATTTATTTATTTTACGTCAAAAAACAGTTAAAAACTGCGTATGACGTGCTATGGGGAAAAGTGAATTGGGTGCACATTTTCAAAATTCTGTAAACCCTACACTTAGTCATATACTACTTAAATTTTGAATTTTAGAAAGGGAGAAAAAAAACAAAAACTCCCATGCAATAAAATCTATTTTCAAGGATAAACAAGCAATAAATTTTGAATTTTGAAAGGGAGAAAAAAAACAAAAAAACTCCCATGTAATAAAATCTATTTTCAAGGATAAATAAGCAATAAAGTTTTAATTTTGATGGGTTTGTAGATGGGTTCTTACGCTTCCGGAACTATTTTGCCAAGACCTTCGGGTGAGACTATAGTAGAATACTGGAGACATTCGAACGATCGACCCGTTGCAAGAAACTTCAAAGTAGCTATTAGTCGCTCATGGAGAGAAATAAAAGCTCTCACAACTATATTTTTCTTTTGTATTGTGACAACAGTTTTTGGCAGACTTTTTCGCATCCGCAAACTATTACGGCAATCTGTAGGATCTGAACTTAACTCTTTTAGTAATCTTGTATGAGTGAATTAATTTCTCTTTGAAAGCCAATCTTTACACCAGACTTAGCGTTTTGGCTTCTTTTACGCTTCGTGGCCACGACAAAACAGATCGCGCCGTCTTCTGTTTGCTTGCCATCTCTCGACTGTTAAAATCTTTGGGATTACCGTAGCGTGTACGCGCTCTTGCCTGCACAGGTATATATTTCAGAACAATTAAAGTGTCAGCACAGAATAATTAAAGTGTCCCAATGTTGAGTAGGTTGTTTCGTAGCTTTCTGCGAAGAAATATAAGTGTGGACATGAAAATGCAGCAATCTGAAAGAGTCTGATATCTTGTCTTTAGACACGGTAGGGAACTTTAATAATTCTTTTAAGTTTGTCTCAATAATCAAAATTCGATTATCATATGTTTCTAGGAACAGATTTCATGCGCTTGTATAATTTCGCTCGAATACCTGGAATCCTTGGATTACATTCAAAGCTTCATCTTGAAGAACTCCAATCAAATACTGTTGTTTTTGAACATTTGTTAATCAAATATGTGTGTGAATTGTTGCTTCGAAATTGTTTTAGAAAAAAATTCATTTTAAAAAATCTCCTTTAAATTCCGGTAATTTTATTTCTGGTAAACTCTGCATTTTCATATTGATTTTGCCAGAAACTGTTTGATGATGAATATTACCTACCTCCTCACTCGGCGTGTTTATCTTCTGTAGCATCAACGATTTATTCATCAAGTAGCTACTGTCTCAAAATAAGACGACTCAAAGAGTTCTCTTTCCTTTTCACACTTGAATAAACATTTATGTGGCTTCATCACCTGCTATCTCTTGTTGTTCTATTTCTTCTTGCTAGTTTTGACATTTTTGCCAAATCTCTTCGCATAAATGTAATTTAACTTTTGCTTCGGATTTAGTTGTGTCTTTATTGGTGCTACTTTTTAATCTAGTTAATGCTCTTTTGATGAAGCTCTTGTTAATTTTAATTTATGTAATAACGATATTTTGTAGGTTTCTTAAATACTTAAAGAATCTAATTGCTTAAATAACTCTGACTTTGAAATCAATAACTCACACCTTATCAAATGATATGTACAAACGACTGTTTACATGTTTAAATTAGCGACTCACTAACCTGTTAAATGCTTGTCCTTGCCCTAACGTGGGCGATGACTCTGTTTTATAATGCTTTTCCTGTTTTCTTTGAAAGCAAGTGCGATTTGCAGACGTCCGCGTTTCTCTAATTCGGTTGAAATTTATTAAATTCTAGTTGTATTCACTATCTGGTTCTGTTCTTATATCTCAGGTTGCTGAGAGTCGAGCCTCTTGGGCTCCAATGTCAATTAATAAGGATGACATTCACAATATGTGATATTTATTGAACCATTGAAATCGTATCCACAAAATAATGTCTTGGCAACTGTCAATGCCACCTGCAGTACAAACATTCTAAGGGCGGCTTGCATAAAGCTTTCCATATGGGTTCCATAGCAATGGGTTCAAGAAAAGGGTACCCCAGATAAGATGGTAAAAAGTACCCCTAAATCAAATGACATATGAGAGGTTACTTTATAATTCTAACATACAAATAATATTTTTAAAAGGTTTCCTAGCTCCCGTCGCACCACCCACACCCCTCTAAGGCAAAAAAAAATTTTTTTATGATTGTTTTTTTTTCGTGTTTCCGGGCGCGTCAACGACATCGGTCATTTGTCCCGTAAGTGTAGTGCATGTTTTTTTCTCGGGAGATGGCGCTGGATGGCGATATCCGGCGCCGACATACCGTCGGCTAGTGGGGTTTCCCCTTAACCAGGACTCTCCCCCCAGCGGGGCATCGCCCTAACCGGGACAAACTCTAAGCTCCCGACCGGTCTACCAGAATATGTGTTAGTGTAGTGCAGGTTAGAGTAAGTGTGTGTGTGTGTGTGTGTGTGTGTGTGTGTGAAAGCAGAGAGGATAGGACAAGGAAGAGGAAGGAAAGATCACGCGCGGTCCGTGGCCCGTTTGGTAGGGTACTGCTGCGGCATTCGCCAGGTGTTGATCGGAGAAACGATGGGAAACTAGCGATCAGAGCAGCCGGCCGCTAGAATTCTCCTCCAGACAGCGAATGAATTCGACCTAGCTGAAAAGCTAGTGTCGAAAATCCTGCCGCCGTCAGGACTCGAACCTAAGACCCCTGGTCAGAGGCGCGCTGCAATGGCATCAGTTAATGCACAGGCTCAAAAAAAAATCACAAACATCCCTCTGAAAACACAGATGGTTGTAATTTTTTTCAGATTGTTCTGACAACTGGGCGGCAGTTAAAAAAATAAAAATACATTTTCCCGCCTTAAAATCCCCTTGAATTTAAATATACTTTGAGAATGACTGCAACAGATCTGTGCATTTATTTTAGTGCATATCATACATTTATATACATTGCTGAAGCACCCTGTAATATGTTGATTTTGGAATTTAGTTATAAATTATTACGTTTTTAAATCTTTCTAATTCTTTGCATAAGTATATCATACTCTAAGGAAAGACTGTTTTCTTTGTCAGTTAATGAAAAAATTCCGTCACAAACGGAGGATAAGTGGGGGACATAAACCTTAAAACGTCATCTCAAGAACACTTGTAAAATTTTTCACATTTTTTAAATTGCTAGGCCATAGTTTAAAAAATGAGACTTTTGTAGTCAAGTACTTGGCTGTCCGATGGACGCCGCGTCGTAGGCACCTGCGAGCTTGCGCGTCCTAGGTATAGTTACCAACGTTTCAGAGGCTAATCTATGACATTCCTCTTAGACGAATCGGACCTCTTCTATCGGATCATTTCTATCACCCTTAATTATCGGCGAGAAAAATCGGGGATGTCCTCTTAAACGAATACACACATTTACACATTGCCTTAAATTTGGAATGTGAGCATCAAAATGTAGACACTTTACACACTGTGGACTTAATGTTTAAAAAAGCATGCATCATAACTTCTGTCTTTAATCTAGCATGTGCCTTGTTGTAAGTTAATAAACCAACTCCGACAGATATGAAAGAAAAACAACCTCGCATATTATATTGCTTCTTTTTCACTCATCCAGCAATCAATTTCTGCTTTTGCAGCTTCCTTGAAAATTTCTTTTGGCAAAGAATCCATAGTGTTTGAAACGTAACTTTCAACCTAATTGAATTTGTGAAAAAAATAGTTTCTTACGTAGCACTCCCCCCCCCAAAACGGAAAAAACTAGGCGGAAAACCCGGGCCCGACTGACCCGACCCCGAGGCGCCCCCCGGGGACGGAAAAAACCCAAACCCGAAACACGAAAGGGGAGACCCGGGCCCCCCCCCAAAGGGGGAAAACTCCCATTCCGAAAAACCCAACTAAACAAAAGGGGGGGAAAACTGGGCTCAGGAATTAACCAGACCCCGGAAAGGATTTGGAATTCCAAAAAAAACCTTTTTTCTGGCCCCAAACACAAACGGGGTTTTCAAGAAGAAAACCCCAAAACGGAGAAGGGACAAATAAACGCCCAGGAAACAAATTTTCACTTTAAGGGCGGGCCTTTTTAAAAGGACCAGAGGAAAGGGGGCCCGATGCCCCTAGGAAACGGGGCGCCGGCCCCAACGGGGAGGCAACGACTTCCCCAACAAAGGGGAAACCCCCACGGACAACACAATTCGGGGGAAAAACGGGAGCTCAAACGGAACCATTACCGGAAAGGAAGGGAAAAAGGCACCTCCACGGGACAAGGTTACCCCCCGGACTACCGCTGACTAACCCCCCGAAAAAAACCAACCCCGGACAGGAAAACAACCTGATTGGACTGCTTCCCCCGAACGGAACTTCGACCCCCGAACAAAACCCCTGGCAACCAAGGGGGGAAACGGATTAACCCCAAAAGGAAAAAAGGTTTTTACGCCCACCAACAAAAAGAAGTACCCACCCAGCGGGGTAAAAAACTGTAAAACCCAAAAAGGGAGAAAACAACGCCACCCAAAGGGAGGAACATCACCCAAATTTAAGAGGAACAATGATAAAAACCCTAAACAAACAATCAAATACATTTAAAGAAAATTTAAATAAACAACAAAAGGAATACCAAAGGACCACTTTTTTGGGGTAAATTAAAACCCCAAAAACAGAAAAGAAAAAAAAAAAACCCAAAAAAACAAACCAAAAAACAAAAGGGGAAAACCACCAAGAACAAGGAATGATACGCCATTTAAAAAACAAATTGCCCTCAGGAAAACAAACCAAAAGCCAACCCAAACAAAAACCCTTCCCCACCCCCCCCAAACAAAAAATAAAACCCAAACAAACAAAACGAACCCCCAAACCGGAAGGAAGCCCAAAACCCGAAGGGAAGGGAACGAAGCGAACCCACAGGGAAGAAGACCAACCACGGGGGCGGAAAAGGGGACGGGCGGGACCCGCCCGCGCCGCCCCGGGGCGGAGGGCGACAAACGACTACGGGGAGAGGGAAACCCCCGACGGAGACGGAGACAACCCCGAGCGGACCCAGGAACGGGACGCCGACCCCCCCACAGACGGAGACCCGGCGGCACGGGGAAAGGGACCGACCCGCCCCCGGAACGGGAGGAACGGACTCCCCGACCCCGGGGGAACGGAGCGGCCCGACCGACCACCCCCACGGAAGGGAGAGGGAAACCCGACCCGCCCCACGGAGAGAGGGAAACCCGACCCGACCCCCAAAAGGGGAAACCCGGAACCACGACGCCGCCCCCCGGAAAGGGGAGGGGAAACCCCCCGGGACGGAGGGAAAACCCCGGACTCGACGCCGACCCCACGGAGAGGAACGGACTCGACCGACCCCACGGAGCGGAACGACTCGACGCCGACCCCACGGAGACGGAGACGGAACGACTCGCGCCGACCCCACGGAGACGGAACCCTGACGCGGCCCGCGGACGGTACGGAGCCGGCCACAATCACGGAGACCGGGAACGACCGGCGACACGGAGACGGACAACGGAGCCACGTAAAAAAAAAACTCCGAACCTGATCGGGCCGCCCATACGGAGACCGGGAGATCGAACCGGACTCGACGCCGACCCCACGGAGACGGAGACGGAACCTTACTCGACCAGACCCCACGGAAGTAACAGGCTAGACAGCGCTCCAGGACGGTCGGAACCCGAGCGCTCTAGGTATGAACCACCAGAGGAACTAGAACCTCTGAACGGACCCCACGGACATCAACTAACCGGAATGGGCCGACCTCCCACAGACTGCATGGAATGGACTCAAAATGAGACACCACGGGACGAACTGAACTCGTTTTACAGCCGACCCCACGAAGAAAAACAACCGATTTACTTCCCCGACCGCGCACCGAACTTGGAGACGGAACTCGGATTTTCAAAATGCCGACTCTCCTCACGGAGACAGAGTATCGAACCTGACTCGACGCCGACCTCCACGTAGCATACCGAACCGGGCCACGCACGGACACGGGGCAAAACTAACCGACTCTGACGTCTTAAATCCCCACGAGAACGGAAACTGACTGAACTCCATAAACTAATTCAAGAATAAATTAAACTCAACTCAACATCCCCACGAGAACGGAACGGAACCTGACTCTGACGCCGACAAATTCAAAGCCGGAGCATCCACTAAAACCAGCCAACCAAAAACGGAACCCTCAACGCCGACCCTAAACGAACAACAAACCACAAACGACGCCCAAAACGAGACAGACAAAACGGATAACCGAACCACGAAGCGCAGAACCAAAATCCGACAACGAGCGAGCCACGAAGCAAAGACTGACACCGCTCAGGGCGGAACGGAATCGACGCCGACCCCCACGGAGACTGAGCCCCAGAGGCGACTCGACGCCACCCCGGGCAGACGGAACGGACTCCGCCGACCCCAGGGACGACGGAACCGGACTCGACGCCGACCCCCACGGAGCGGAGGCGGAACGGACTCGACGCCGACCCCACGAACGGCAGAACGGACTGGCGCGACCCCCACGGAGACGAACGAGACTAGGAACGGAACACGCCGACCCCCGGACGGGCGAACCGACTCGGCGCCCCACGGAGACGGATGCGGACGGACTCGACGCCGCCCCCGGGACGGCGGAACCGGACTCGACGCCGCCCCACGGAGACGGAACGGAACTGCCGACTGCGACGCTCGAGCCCCCACGGGAGCAGACGCGAAACCGGACTCGACGCCGACCCCACTGGAGCCCCGGAACGGGAACCGGACTCGACGCCGCCACGGGAGAACCGGACTCGACGCGCCCCACAGCGGCCGGACTGCGCGGGAACGCCGACCCCCCAGGCAGGGCGAACCGACTGGAGACGGCGGGGCGAGGCAACCGGACTCGACGCCGACCCCACGCGAGACAGCGAGACGCCGACACGGGGGCAGGGGGAACGCGCGACGCCGACCCCACGGGGGAGAACGGAACGACTCGACGCCGACCCCAGAGCGGAGCGGAACGGACTCGACGCCGGCCCCACAGAGGAACCGTCGGCCCACGGGGCAGAGGAACCGACTCGACGCCGCCCCACGGGACGAGACGGAACGGACTCGACGCGCGACCCCCACGAGGAGACGGAACCGACTCCGCCGACCCACGGGGAGACCCGGCTACGCCGCCCCACGGGGCAGAACCGACTCACGCCGACCCACGGGCAGAACGGAACGACTCGACCCGGCCCACGGGCGAGCAGAACCGGCTCGACCCCACGGGGAGACGAACCGGACTCGACGCGGCCCCCAGGAGGAGACGGAACCGACTCGACGCCGCCCCAGGCAGACGACCGGACTCGACGCCGCCCAGGGCGAACGGACCGGACTCGACGCCCCCCACGGAGCGAGACGAACCGGACTCGACGCCGACCCCACGGGAACGGAGACGGGGGCGGACTCGACGCCGCCCCAGAGAGACGGAACCGGACTCGACGCCGACCCCCACGGAGACGAACCGGACTGGGACCCGACCCCACGGGACGGCGAACCGGACTCGGCCCACACGGGGGGCGAACCGACTCGCGCCGCCCCACGACGGAGCGAACGGACTCGACGCCGACCCCACGGACGGACCGACTCGACGCCCCCCACGGAGCGCGGAACGACTCGACGCCGGCCCCACGGGACGAGCGGAACCGGACTCGACGCCGACCCCGGGGCGGAGCGAACCGGCTCAGCGACCCGGCAGACGGAACCGGACCGACGCCGCCCCACGGAACGGGCAGACGGACTCGACGCCGCACGGACGAACGCCCGACGCCGACCACGAGCGAGCGGAACCGGACTCGACGCCGCGGAGCGGGCGAACCGGACTCGACCCGCCCACGGGGACGAACCGACTCGACGCCGACCCCGAACGGACGAACGGACGACGCCGCCCACGGGGCAGGGGACCGACTCGACGCCGACCCCACGGAGCAACGGGACGACCGCCCGGCCCAGAGAGCGAACCGACTCGACGCCGACCCCGGGCGAACGGAACGAACGCCGCCCACGGACGAACGAACCGGACTCGCCCGGCCCCAGGGCAGAGGAACCGGCTCGACGCCGCCCACGGCAGAGCGGAGCCGGATCGGCGCCGGCCCACGGAGGGCAGACCGACTCGGCCCGACCCCGGGAGCGGGCGAACCGGACTCGACGCCGACCCCACGGCAGGGCGCCGACTCGACGCCCCCGGAGACAGCAGGGAACGACTCGCGCCGGCCCACGGGGAGGCAGACGACTCACGCCGACCCCACGGACGGCGGAACCGGACTCGACCCGACGAGACGAACGGACTCGACGCCGCCCCACGGAGACGGAGACGGAACCGGACTCGACGCCGACCCCACGGGAGGGCGGAACCGGACTCGCGCCGACCCCACGGGACGGGGCGGAACCGGACTCGACCGGCAGGGCGAGCGCCGGCTCGACGCGACCACGGAGACGAGAACGACCGGACGCCGACCCCACGGAGACGGAGACGGAACGGACTCGCGCCGCCCCACGGGGCAGACGGAACGGACTCGACGCCGCCCCACGGAGCGGAGACGGAGACTACCGACCCCACGGGGGAGACGGAACGGACTCGACGCCGACCCCACGGAGACGGAGGAACGGATGACGCCGACCCCGAGACGGAACCGGACTCGCGCCGAGCCCCACGGAGACGGAACCGGACTCGACGCCGACCGACGAACCGACGCGCCGCCACGGAGACGGGCGGGCGGACTCGACGCCACCCCACGGCGGGCGGAACCGGACTCGACGCCGCCCGGGACGGGCGGGCCGGACTCACGCCGGAGGGACGGGCAGGAACCGGACTCGACGCCGACCCCACGAGCGAGCGGAACGGACTCGACGCCGACCCCACGGCAGACGGAGACGGACTCACCGGCCACGGCGGGCGAACCGGGCCGACCCCCACGGGCAGGAACCGGACTCGACGCCGACCCCACGAGACGGAGCGGACCGGACTCGACGCCGCCCACGGAGACGGGGCAGAACCGGCTCGGCCCGCCCCACGGAACGAGACGGAACCGGACTCGCGCCGACCCCACGGGCGGAGAACGACTCGGCCGACCCCACGGAGACGGAGACGGACGGACTCGACGCCGCCCCACGGGAGAGGAGAACGGACTCGACGCCGACCCCACGGAGCAGAGACGGAACCGACTCGACGCCGACCCCACGGGAGACGGGGCGAACCGACTCGCGCCGACCCCACGGAGACGGAACCGGACTCGACGCCGCCCCACGGCAGAGGGAACCGGACTCGACGCCGACCCACGGGAGAGCGGAACCGACTCGCCCGCCCACGGACGGGCGAACCGGACTCGCCCGACCCCACGGGACGGGCGGAACCGGACTCGCGCGCCCCACGGAACGGAGCGGAACCGGACTCGACGCCGCCCAGGACGGAGCAGAACCGGACTCGACGCCGACCCCACGGGAGGAGACGGAACCGAGACTCGCCCGCCCACGGGGAGGCAGAACCGACTCGACGCCGACCCCACGGAGACGGAGCGGAACCGGACTCGACGCCGGCCCACGGGGCGAGCGGAACGGCTCGACCCGCCCCACGGAGGAGCGGAACCGGACTCGACGCCGCCCCACGGGCGGGGCGAACCGACTCGCGCCGGCCCCACGGGCAAGAGGGCAGGCGAACGACTCGACGCCGACCCCACGGAGACGGAGCGGAACCGGACTCGACGCCGCCCACGGGGCAGAACGAACGACTCGCGCCGCCCACGGAGAGCGAACGAGACTCGCGCCGCCCCACGGGGGGCGAACCGACTCGACGCCGGCCCACGGGGAGACGAACCGGACTCGACGCCGCCCACGGGACAGAGCGGAACCGACTCGCGCCGCCCCACGGACGGAGCGAACCGGACTCGACGCCGACCCACGGGGGCAGGGCGGAACGACTCGACGCCGACCCCACGGAGACGGAGACGGAACCGGACTCGACGCCGCCCCACGGGGCGGAGACGGAACGGACTCGACGCCCCCCACGGAGAGGGCGAACCGGACTCGACGCCGCCCCACGGGCAGGGAACGGACTCGACGCCGACCCCACGGGACGGGACGGAACCGGACTCGACGCCGACCCCACGGGGCAGAACGGAACCGGACCGACCCGACCCCACAGGGAGACGAACCGGACTGACGCCGACCCCACGGGACGGGACGGAACCGACTCCCCGGCCCCCGCAGAACGCGGAACCGGACTCGACGCCGACCCACGGAGCGGGACGAACCGGACTCACCCGACCCCACGGCGGAGACGGAACGGACTCGACGCCGACCCCACGGAGACGGAGCGAACCGGACTCGACGCCGACCCCACGGAGACGGAGCGGAACCGGACTCGACGCCGGCCCCACGGAGACGGGGGCGAACGGACTCGCCCGCCCGGACGGCGGACGACTCGACGCCGCCACGGGAGGAACGGAACCGGACTCGACGCCGCCCCACGGAGACGGAACGGAACCGACTCGACGCCGACCCCACGGGAGACGGGAGACCGGACTCGACGCCGCCCCACAACGGAGACGGAACGGCTCGACGCCGCCCCACGGGAGGACGGAACCGGACTCGCCGACCCCACGGAGACGAGGCGAACCGCTCGACGCCGGCCCCACGGAGACGGGCCGGACTCGACGCCGGCCCCACGGAGAGGAGACGGACGGACTCGAGCCGCCCACGGGACGGAGACGGACCGATCGACGCCGACCCCACGGGACGAGACGGAACGACTCGACCCGACCCCACGGAACGGGACGGAACCGACTCGCGCCGCCCCACGGACGGAGAGGAACCGACTCGCCACCCCCAAACGGAGACGAGCCCGGCGACCAGGGGCGAGAACCGGACTCGACGCCGCCCCACGGAGACGGAGACGGAACCGGACTCGACGCCGACCCGCGGCAGCGGAACGACTGGCGCCCCCCACGGGGCAGAGCGGAACGGACTCGACGCCGCCCCACGGCAGAGCAGGAACCGGACTCGACGCCGACCCCACGGGGAGAACGGAACCGGACTCGACGCCGACCCCACGGGGCAGAGCGAACCGACTCGACGCCGCCCACGAGCGGGCGGAACCGACTCGCGCGACCCACGGAGACGGACGGAACGACTCGACCCGACCCCCACGGAGCGACGAACCGGACTCGACGCCGACCCCACGGAGACGGAGACGGAACCGGACTCGACGCCGACCCCACGGGAGGAGACGGAACCGGACTCGACGCCGACCCCACGGACGGAACGGAACCGGACTCGACGCCGCCCCAGGGACGAACGGACCGACTCGACGCCGGCCCCACGGAGACGGGCGAACCGGACTGACGCCGCCCCACGGGGCAGAACGGAACCGGACTCGACGCCGACCCCACGGAGACGGAGACGGAACCGGACTCGACGCCGACCCCCACGGAGACGGAGACGGAACCGGACTCGACGCCGACCCCCACGGAGACGGAGACGGAACCGGACTCGACGCCGACCCCCACGGAGACGGAGACGGAACCGGACTCGACGCCGACCCCCACGGAGACGGGGACGGAACCGGACTCGACGCCGACCCCACGGAGACGGAGACGGAACCGGACTCGACGCCGACCCCACGGAGAGGAGACGGAACCGGACTCGACGCCGACCCCACGGAGACGGAGACGGAACCGGACTCGACGCCGACCCCCACGGAGACGGAGACGGAACCGGACTCGACGCCGACCCCCACGGAGACGGAGACGGAACCGGACTCGACGCCGACCCCCACGGAGACGGAGACGGAACCGGACTCGACGCCGACCCCCACGGAGACGGAGACGGAACCGGACTCGACGCCGACCCCCACGGAGACGGAGACGGAACCGGACTCGACGCCGACCCCCACAGGCGGAGACGGAACCGGACTCGACGCCGACCCCCACGGAGACGGAGACGGAACCGGGCTCGACGCCGACCCCCACGGAGACGGAGACGGAACCGGACTCGACGCCGACCCCCACGGAGACGGAGACGGAACCGGACTCGACGCCGACCCCCACGGAGACGGAGACGGAACCGGACTCGACGCCGACCCCCACGCCCCCAGGGACGGAGACGGAACCGGCCGACGCCGACCCCACGGAGACGGAGACGGAACCGACTCGACGCCGACCCCACGGGGAGCCGGAACCGGCCTCGACGCCGACCCCACGGGACAGAGACGGAACCGGACTCGACGCCGACCCCACGGAGACGGAGACGGAACCGGACTCGACGCCGACCCCCACGGAGACGGAGACGGAACCGGACTCGACGCCGGCCCCACGGAGGCGGGAGCGGAACCGGACTCGACGCCGACCCCACGGGGCGGGAGAAACGATCGCGCCGCCCCACGGAGACGGAGACGGAACCGGACTCGACGCCGCCCCACGGAGACGGAGACGGAACCGACCTGCGCCACCACGGAGACGGAGCGGAACCGACCGACGCCGACCCCCACGGAGACGGAGACGGAACCGGACTCGACGCCGACCCCACGGAGACGGAGACGGAACCGGACTCGACGCCGACCCCCACGGAGACGGAGACGGAACCGGACTCGACGCCGACCCCCACGGAGACGAACCCGGACTCGACGCCGACCCCCACGGAGACGGAGACGGAACCGGACTCGACGCCGACCCCCACGGAGACGGAGACGGAACCGGACTCGACGCCGACCCCCACGGAGACGGAGACGGAACCGGACTCGACGCCGACCCCCACGGAGACGCACCTCCGCACCACCACCTCGACACCACCACCTCGGACACCACCACCTCGGACACCACCACCTCGGACACCACCACCTCGGACACCACCACCTCAGACACCACCACCTCGACACCACCACCTGACACCACCACCTCAGACACCACCACCTCGACACCACCACCTCGGACACCACCACCTCAGACACCACCACCTCGACACCACCACCTCGACACCACCACCTCGGACACCACCACCTCGGACACCACCACCTCAGACACTCACCACCTCGACACCACCACCTCGACACCACCACCTCGGACACCACCACCTCGACACCACCACCTCGGACACCACCACCTCGACACCACCACCTCGGACACCACCACCTCCGACACCACCACCTCCGACACCACCACTCGGACACCACCACCTCGGACACCACCACCTCGGACACCACCACCTCGGACACCACCACCTCGGACACCACCACCTCGGACACCACCACCTCGGACACCACCACCTCGGACACCACCACCTCGGACACCACCACCTCGGACACCACCACCTCGGACACCACCACCTCGGACACCACCACCTCGGACACCACCACCTCGGACACCACCACCTCCACCTCAACCGCCGACCCCACCAGTGACTCCAGCACCACCGCCAGTGACTCCAGCACGACTTCTACAACGAATTTTCCAGTAACTGATTCTCCAGGCACTATTCCGCAATTAAATTCTTCCGTAGTTCAGACAATGGT